>LUGF01013269.1:14631-27650 GCA_001625245.1 Calycopis cecrops
CATTTCCGTTATCTAGTACCCGTAACACAAGTTCTGGTGGTACTTGGCACGAGGCTAGGCTAACGTAATATAACAAGTCCACAACATTTTTGAAGTATTAATATAGAATAATCTAATGTAGAAGTAATAGTATTGATTGAAATCAAACATTTTATAACATGTATAATTTCCGTCTACAAACAAAATATACCGCAATGAATACGAGCAGCTCATAAGAGTCAGATTTGGAAGTGCGGGATTTCATTTCTAACATATTATACGACGAAACTTAAGACAGGAGTAATGCATTGGACATGCTTATGGATTAAATATTTAAAATAAGGTATACGAGAACAGCCGTCAACACAAACAATATAATATAAGAGCTCTTGAGCGCCAGGCACTTGTCCTTTTATAAAAGCTGAAAATTTATCTGCGGAACCCCAACCTGTTCCCAACACAGGCAAGAACAATCAGCAATTATAAAGTTTAGATCGCGGGTACTTTGGCAGATAATAGTGTACAACAGAGAGAGTACCTGAGAAACAGAGAGAGTAATAGCAGAGTGTGCAGTGTCAAATTTTATCTATCAATTTTATCATAGTTTCTTCGGAATCTATGATCATATTTTTTAAAGTTCAGGGGGTGTTTGGCATAGCGTTAAAACTGGACTTATTGTCAAGCAATTGGTAATTGTTCCAAATAAATATGAGAAAACTAAGCTTTATGCTTGAACGAATTTGTTATACTATTTTACACCTATTATCTGCTAAAGTAACTACGATCCAAACTCGATAACTGTTACTCGTTCTTACTTATGTTGGGATCATGTGAAAAGAAACTTTCAGCTCTTATATAAATGACGAGCACTTGGCAGTCAAGCGATCATGAGCTATAAACAATCCATGGAAACGAAATGTTTAAATTTAATCAATTGACAACTTCATTTTGGCGATTTCTTTTTATAGAATTGACAAAGACTTGGTCCCCATACGCCCACATATAGTTATTTTTTTTATTAAAACTTTGCTTAAATTATTTGTATAACTTCTAAAAAATGTTTTTGACATATAAGTACTAAGCACACGACTATTAATTAAGGATTACATTAATAAAATCATCTTTATTCTTGAAAGTACAAAAAGACCCATCTAGTGGCAATAAAAAGAAATGCCTAATGGTTCGATAGCTATCGAAACGTCAAATAAGTACTCAGAAACCCAGCGACAGTTAACTGAAGTTTAACCTACCGTTGACTTTAACGAATCGATAGATAACGAGAGTTTAACTGACAACCTCAGAAACCGGCCATGAGTCAATAGGCTCCAAGATGCAATTGTGTTCGTGCACTCACACATGTGCACAACGTACATGTAACCTAAGCTAGCCGCTGTAAAATATAGTATCACAACAATATACAAAAATAAGAGAACTGAAATTCTGTCGAGATTTAGTCTGTAAAAGCAAAAAGTGACACGCAATACTTCAAATTTATATACTTGTCTGAGATTTTCGTGTTGGTTACACATATTATAATTACTTTACGGGTTTCAACACGGTAAAAATTAAAGGCCAAAATATATACCTTTGCCCGACGTTGCGACTGGGTTACACCAACCCTGGTCCCGAACCGACTCGGGACCGGGGCTGGTGTAACCCAGTGTATTTAGGCCTTTAATTTTTACCGTGTTAAAACTCGTAATAGTAGTTTATGCAACTGTCATATAAAGAAGGGTATTAAAACACGAGTGTGAACTTTTGAAACGAGCGAACGCGAGTTTCAAAATAGTACCTCACGAGTGTTTTAATACCCGTGTTATATGCAGTTGCATACACTACTTTATCTTCACTAATGCAATTAATCAATTAATCAAACATTGCGAAACATTAAATTCACGCGTATTGCCCCATTCGTTGTTGGACCGACGACTGTTTGACCGACGAGGCGACGACTGCTTGACCGACGATTTAAATTGTAATGTTCTTTGAAGATAAATATTTTTATTAAATACTTTAATTTGATTGCAAAAATTGCGGCGCGTAAATATATACTTTTCATAATTCAATGTTAATAAAATACTAGCTTCAATGTTGAAATATAATGTGAAAAAATCACATGACTTTACTTTTAAATTTCTACTAAACAGTAGATTATTCGTTGTCTGTGGAGTTCATTTTTGCTTTCATTTTTTTGTAGAGCTTTGTCTCTTTCTCGCAAATCCTTTGCAAGCTGGCATTGAACCAATGAGAGCGCAGCTGCAGCGCGCGCAGGGCCAATCAGGAGCGAACGCGCGCTGTTAGGATTTTGAAATAAGGCTCTCTCACCACTCTCTCTCTCTCTCTCGCTCTCACACAGTGTTATAATGAGATTTTACGTTATCGATTTGGATATTATACCCTAACATCATGTCAAATTGCTTAAATTGAGTTTTTTGTTGTCTGAGCTATAACAGTAGTTATATTATAAGTCAAGTATTGAAAACATAAGTAGAATGTTACAACATTAGTGTAGATAAAGTAATTTACAATTCAAATTTATACTTTCAATATTATTTACTTTCTTTTTAGCTCTTTACTTTTTTTGCCTTTTGTGTTTTGATTTTGATTTACATTATCTACTAATTAATTCTTTGTTTTAACTTCTCTTGTTCTTGGCATCAAAAAAATATATGAGTGAAAACTTAAGAATGGAAAGAGTCCGTAACCATTCACATCAGTTGTTACTTTTTCTAACTATTGATGTATATCTTTTCAGGTTGTTCTTCATTTTGGCTTCTCACACAACAAAAAAGCGTAAAATTTAAGTATTAATTAATTAACGTAATAAAAAAATATATCGTAATAAAAGTTGTTTTTCTTGTCGTAGTTTTTCTTGTGAGTAAAGGATTTACATTAAATTAAATTAATGATTTTTTAAAGATTAACCTCGGACAACCAAAAAAAAGATTCACCTTCTCATTTGTGACCTATCTTATAAAATAATAAAAAAAGTTGTATCATAACATGTGGTAATAATCTCACTTATGACGATTGGTAATGTCAAGATTACAATATGTTACCCATTGAACTATATTACTAACGTAATATAGTAACAACTCACTGATGTTACCTAATAAATGTTTATTTAAATCAAAAAATCAATTCGTATTATGTTTATTTTCTTCAAAACAAATATTTTATTAAATAAAATTTGTTTTATTTCTGACTACATTGCATCCCTAGTATAGTATAGTTTTAGAAAATTATGAATAAGAATTTCTTTTTTGTTTAAGTTATTAATAATATGCTTTATCTTTAATTTATTTTGATTAATATATTTTCTACAAAGAACCTTAAATTTAAAAATATCTGGTAAGCCGATTCCTCTCATAAACCTAATATCTCATGTTTTGTGTGGTTTGTGAGATTCCTGAAATAGGCAAGTAATAATTTTCATGGTAGTTCCGATGCCTAAGTGTCAGTGATAAACAAGTGTGAGTCGGACTCGCGCACGAAGGGTACCGTACCATTATCTACGAAAACGGGAGCTTATCTTTTGTATGGGAGCAAAAAAATCACGTTTATTGTATGGTGCCCCCCTTAAATATTCATATTATTAAATTTTTTAGTATTTGTTGTTATGGCAGCAACAGAAATACACTATCTGTAAAAATTTCAACTATCTATCATAGTTCATGAGATACAGCCAGGTGACAGACGGACGGACGGACATCGGAGCCTTGGTAATAGGGTCCCTTTTTACCCTTTGGGTACGGAACCCTAAAAACAGACATCCGACTTAAATGAACTCAATGATTCTGCGAAGGAAGTAAATGATGCCTTAATATATAATATATATATGCATAATGCAATAATAATAATAATATCCTTTTAAATACACTACAAAAAGTACATAAAAACTTGTAAATTATCTTCAACCAGATTCGTACACCTGAAGACAAAACTATTTTTCTAACTAAGTTTATATAATGATGAATATATTTTCAAGCTACCAAGATATCTACCAAGTAACACCTTAACTATCTTTCCTGCTCCTCCTTTTAACCTCGCTACAACACAAAACCGTAGTAGTTAACAGATTACCATCACTCACAAGTATACCTACGCATCCCGAAAGGAAAATGCTTATTGGAAAAATAATTAAAAGCCGATGAAGGTAATAAATATAGGTCAAGTCTAGAGCAGTATAAATATTTTATTGTCTATAATAAAAAATAGAACCCATAAAAATAATGGTTATGTCATCACGACCTGTTGTCACCACCAGTTGTTCTTTTCTCACAAATCGCTATTATTTCTTGTCAAATTAAGACGTGTTATTTTTGTCAGCTAACATGAAGAACTTATTGAAAATAGTTTTATTATTTTTAATAATTACAAAATTTGGCTGCGGTAAGTAGTACAGTGATAGTCGGAGTAATAAGATCGCAACAATATTTTTTTTAGTAATATTATATTATAGTAAGTTTGTATTAACTGCCCCCTTGGGTAAGCAAGGATCAAATTTAATGCAAAGGACATTGCATAGTCTTGTAATTCTTAATTTAGTCGCCGTAGAATATAGAAAAAAATTAGGTACTTTTTACCTTTCCTTTTTGCTTCAAATTCATAGAAGCCATGAGGAAAAAGTACCTAGTTATCTAAAGACTAGCAGTAAGTAAAATTGGTATGTTGTAAACTTTTGTTTCATTTTATTTTAAATTATATTTAGATAAAGATATAAGAGCTAAAATAGAGATAAAAGGGATAAAATAGACTCCTTCAATTTAGACAAGGTGATATTTACAACATTGCTATTTAATTAATACAGGCATTCGTTATGTATGATAATGTATGTTCAATACTTGTTCCCAGTTAAGTAAACGCTCTAATGATGAATTGAAAAAAAATATTAATAATTTTTTTTTTTTTGCATAAATGTTCAGTGTTATTTAAAATAATATTTTATCCAATTCTTATCATTTCCGATTTCAACTCTAAGTAAGAACTGCAGTCGATTACATTTATCAAAGTTTTTCAAATAGAGATAAGTATAAGTAGATTTATACGGTAATATTATATGTGTGGATGCGAGTAGCAGGAAATCGAGCATCTTGGCGTTAATCAAAAAGTACTTAGCCAAGATATGGCTCGAA
The DNA here is from genome assembly GCA_001625245.1 of Calycopis cecrops. NCBI lineage: Eukaryota > Metazoa > Arthropoda > Insecta > Lepidoptera > Lycaenidae > Calycopis > Calycopis cecrops. The sequence continues at coordinate 19,746 of LUGF01013269.1, forward strand.
ATAAAAGAAACAACTTTATCTAAATTATATTCATGCGATGTCTGTTTTCAGCTTTACCACATCGTTTTTCGGAAGTGATACGTGGCAAAAACTACACGGAAATCATAAATGGTAAAACTTGTTTAGTACTTCGGTTAAGCAATGGCGTGTATAATATTATTTTAAACATTGGTGTGTGTTCTCTTCTTATATTAATATATTATGATATAAAACACGTTTTATCTGTACACAAAAGTATTTATTTATTATATTACAATAGAGTTTATTAAGTATTACAATACTTAGCAGTAAAAATATAAAATAAACGTTTGTAAGTGATTATTATATTTATTTTAAAAGGTCTAACACCTAATTCGTTGTCATCCAATAGCATCTACCTACGAAAATACAACTGGTCAAAAAATATGTCTTAAATAAAAATTAAATTATATTTCTTAACTGGATTGTAATAAATATATGTCCCAAATCTCATCCAAATTTGTTAAATTTTGTTGCGTTGCAGAATTCACAACGAACGTTTAGTCGTTCATTCATTCCACCTATGCAGGTGTTCTAAGTTCTGCAGTATATTCCCCAAAATTTTCACGTTTCAGATAATTCCTCCGAGTCAGAATCCTCATCATCGTCATCGTCTTCATCGTCATCTGAATCAGTTGAGACGGTGAATTTTCCAATTGAAAATATAAAGCAGCGTGCAGTAATAAAACAGCGCAGCAGCGTATCATCATGTTCATACGGCTTGTTCTATCCTGTAAGCATTCTAACGTTAACTACCAAAATAAAAATTTATCTGGGGTTTTAATTTGCAGCTTTATGCTTGCATGACATCTATATTGCAGTTCACTATAGAACTGGCCACTGGCCTCGATCTTCGGCTATACTTTCCCACTTCCTGCCTTTGAATGTGGTATGCTTGTATATTGTACTATTTATTACGAGACTTTATGCTCTGAAGTTACTTATAATCCAATAGTTTTATAATCTTCGTCGTATATTTATTTACTTTAAATAAGTGTCAATAGAATATTTAATTATGATTTTAAATAAATCTCTAACATTTACCATTATGAACAAAATAGATAGCAAAATCCCAAAATGTTTATGCTTTACCTGATACTATATCGAATAGGCAGACTTTACCTTATTATACTAAATGATTGCTCATTTTTGTTTTTAGATATGCCCGTAGGATATGAAGAAGATGTTATTGATTCATGTGGTGAGTCTCGTAAATTAGAAATACCATCTTCTCCGACTAATAATTCAAGGATAAATACAAGACCTCAAAAAACTCCCATAGACACCAGCATAGAGGTTAAGCAGATACGCTTCCCCCCTATATCCTTCCATCTACATGGGCCACCGGCTACTTACGCTCCTAACAAAACACGACCGCACAGCTGTCACTTTACGCCGCGCCGGTCTCATGTACGTGGTATCTCCCCGGTCTCCGGCCCAATTCGGCTTCATACAAGCATAGTGTGGCACTACTTCTTACTAAAAAAGTAAATATAACAACAATAAAACCATGTCGTATAGTGCCTCAATTTTCGGGGTCGACATAAATGGTTTGTCACCAGGTGAACTAAAATTGAGGTTATGAAAAATTATGATATTTTCCATATATTTATGCTACGATCTCTAATGTTACTTGTGCCATTTTCGGAGGCGATGGAGCAAAGGAGAGCCACGCATCTGCACACCCCTTAACCGTACTGAGTATAATTACTAATAACGTCGGTACTATTCAAATGGCTGCGATTGCTCGCGTTTCTGTTAGCTATAAAAATGCATTTTATATTCAACTAGCTGCGCCCCGCGGTTTCAACCGCGTAAATTTCGATCTTGTGGAAAATAGAAAATCATCCTACGGCATACCATAGGAACATTTTATCGGGATAGCAACTACGTGTTAATCCAAATAACGCTCTATGTGTATGCCAAATTTTATGAAAATCAGTTCAACAGTTTTTGAATGAAGAAGTAGCAAGCAAACATACAATTCAAACTTTCGCAATTTTTTTTCTTTTTCTTTTTTTTTTATTCTTGGATCATTAAACTGGTTACAATCTAAAAACACTACTTAGTATTTATAATATTAGTAGGATAATGTTTCCTGTTGGCTAATATAAAACTTTATTCATTTGCAGGTAAAGTTACACGCGTCCTGTCAAAAATAAACGAAACTTAGCATGTCCATATTTTTATTAATTTTGTATAAATAAACGATTCGCATACTATATGCATTTATAACTTAGAACTATATTTAGACTAAGAATTATGTCATACAGACATTGGTATAGATGCGTGTTTCCAGCCTTCCCTCTAGTTTTACCAATGGGTCATCGGAAACATACAAACCACGGCCACGGTCTCTCACTCGGCGCAGCCATATCATTCAGTCGAGAGATACCGCCCTGGTCATGCCGACTCTATTTGTCTGCAATGCAGCATGGTACTAACTGTTGCTAAAACATTATACCTTATCAAGAGCTATGTTATCTATGATGGCACACTACCCCTGTGTTTGTAAGTACGTGACCTGTCCACTGTAACTTCAACAAGTTTCGAGTCTTTTCTTAATATTATTGTTTTGATTGTAGTTTAGTAGTTTAAGTAGTGATAAGAGGTAGTGCCACACTGCATGCTTGCAAGCAGTCGAATTGGGCCGGCACGACCGGGGAGGCACCTCTCGCTTACACGAGACTGGCGTAAAGTGACAGCTGTGCTGTCGCGTTTCGTGCGGTGTGTGAGTAGCCGGTGGCCCATAGAGGTGGGAGGAGAAAGGAGGGCAGCGCATCTGTATAGCCCCTATGCGGATGTTTGTGGGCGTCGGTAGTCATGAAAATGGCACCGGCTGCTCGTTGGCCCTCCTATATAGGAGGATGATATCATAAAAAAAAAAGTTACAAAGTAGCTCTATGCAATTGCATTGCAGCTAAGTGAGGCCACGATCGGGATGATATTCATGACACTGCAGTGAAGTGAGAGCTTTATGTGAGTTCCCGGTAAAGGGCTGGAAGAAGGAAGGGCTACACATTTATCTATTATGCGGATGTCTGTGAACGTCGGTAATCGTTCAAAAGTAAGAGGTAGTGCCACGCTGACTGCATGCACGTAGCCGATTTGAGCCGGCACGATCAGGGTACCTCTCGCTTACACGAAACCGGCGTAAAGTAACAACTGTGCTGTCGTATTTCGTGCGGTGTTAGTCGCCGGTGGCCCATAGAGGCAGGAGGATAAGGGAGAGCAACGCATCAGTGTAACCAAAAGCTCCGACAGCTCGTTTCCATCCTTATGCAAAAACGACACAAAAATGTTTGATGATGACAAAAAATTACCTTTAACTCTGACTAACGAAATAAGCAATATTATTCATTACTATTTTACTGGAACTCGATACTCTACTACGACGAATGTCTTGCTATGTACCTATGCTAAAATGTATCGTACGCTTCTTAGCTCTCTTAACTCATTGGCTGATTAGTGAAAAAGTGCAACTTTTGTGGATTAATCCTAGTACGGTTGTTTTTGGGCGCGATCAATTTTAGTAAAAGATTCCGATGCTAGAAGCGCCAGTACACATTTAACTTAGCAGCTAGGTATTTCTCTGTTTCTTTTTTTCTATTCTTTATCACATTTAAATATTGTAATGTATCAGAAAAAATCCTAATGAAACAACCAATTAGAGCACGGAGAAATCAATTCTAAATTAAAATTCATCAAGAAATAACTGATCCTTATATTATTTAATATATTATTACCATTATTATCGTCAGATTTTTCACATTCACCGCTAAGCCCGGCGAGACGAATTATTATTGTAGTGGTTACTAATAGCGCCAAGTATTTTTAGATTTGTGCACTCTGTGATTGAACGGTGACCCATTATAGGGGAGTACAGCAATGCAAAACAATTATGGGAATAATAGACATGTCCACGAACGTTGAAATTCCTAAGCCTCATACTATAAAAAACAAAATGTTTACCTTGTAAAAATATGAAAAAAACACTAACAAAACCTTTTATTTACATTAAACCTGCCACAATCTTCACCGTGAATATCCAATATCCATGCATTCCGTGATTTGAATATCAAAAGAATTTTGTCCTCAAAACACGTTACTCTATTTACCATGATGGCTTTTATCTCTTTGAAAGTAGCAAAAGGTTAAGGCTTTTTGTCGAACCACTGGCGGTGACGAATTCGTGCATAATGGCCGTATCGAATACAAAGCAGGAGGCTGCACCCGAAAAGAATCTAATTTAAAAATAAATGGCCGCAGAAAATGTATCTACAGGTATACCTATCCTTAGAATATACACATTGCGTAAATCGATTTTGTATTTTTTCTTTCACTATTGAATTTTGTTTTGGGATTCCTTTGAAGTGCAGGTGTTTTAAAACGAAAACGAAATAATTGTCAATATTTTATTTAATAGGACTGGTACCTACCTCCCGCTCGTGTAGTTGTTGGTTGTTTCGTGTGGGTTGTAAGAGTCTAAAGAGTCTAGTCGATCATTTCTATTACCAGAACAGATGATCGATAGTTACCAAGAAGCTCGGACAGCATGTTTGCCCCTACTTTATTACAAAAAATATCTTCAGGTAACGGAACTGTGGGTAGCTATTTGACATAGACCTCTCTATTTGAAATCCAAAACGCCAATTATAAACAGTTTGGAAAAAAACGCTGCTAGTTTTTACAGTTCCTTTGTTCTGACAGTTTCTACTTACTCCATTTAGGTGCAGCATTTTGCACCAAGTCATCATCGACAGCGCTCTAGCTACAGCTTCCTTCGTTGAGGTGTTTCTAGATTAAAGGACAACTAATTAAAATATGCATTGGCTCAATATATTGTTCAATCTTTTTATTTAAAATATGTTTTAAGTACAATATAGTTGCATTAAAAGATTTTATTAAATTTGCCGACAGACAGTGTTAGAAAGTAAAAAATCTTTTTCATATTTACCAGACAACCTATACCAAAGCCAAGAAGATTTCAAAGACGAATTTTAATATATTTTTTCATTTTAACAATTATTTTAGAAACAAAGTGACGAAGCTCGCATCTTAATAATAATTTATTAAATAATATTAAATTTATAAAATTACTAATACTTTTTAATTAAGTGCTTAGAAGTAGGCTTTAGACATTTGCTTTGAAATACAAATTCTTGACATTTTAAAACAAATTTTAATTATTTCTTAAAATTAGTTTTAATATACATCTTAATAAATTAAATAGGTACAAACACGTAACATTTCACAAGCGTCAAGTACACGTTCGTTATACTAAATAAAAAATATTAATTTAAATTAATACATGAAATATAGTATTGAATTGTATGTAGGTAAAGTGATCAAATGGCAAATGAATAACTATATTCCTGCACATTAGCACGTAACTCATATCACAGTTTTTAAATATTATTTACATAGCATTTGTACTAATGTACACAACTGTACAGTATAGTTATTATTTAATTATTCGCTATATATGAACATTGATGGCCTTGTCCTTTATCTTCTCGAGAAGTATCCTCGGTAGAAATACCGCGGCACCAAAGGAGCTGAAACAAAAAAACTAATAAATATTTATATACGCTCAATATGTGTCGTCGTGGTCGTAGTCGTCGTCGTCCCCATTTCACTCCCTTGGACGTTAAGCTTGGGAAAATCCTTTTTTGGTCGAACCATCTGTCGAAAGTTAGTTGTACCAGCTTGGTCGGCATCTAAAATGAAAATAGTCAGTAAAAATAATAATAAAAAAATAAAAAATGTAGCTTATGTTACTTCCTGTATATACTGTATCTTTCTATTAGTGAAAGAATGGGTGAAATCTGCCTAGTAATCTTAAGAAAATCTTTCTTTATAATTAATATTAAATACCTAATCATGTAGGTATATCATAATTTCCATACAAACTTCGCTCCGCGCGTTCACGACCACAGCGCGGCGGTGCGAATTGGGGCGCGGTGAGCGGATCGTCTGTCTCTCTCTCACTCGCGCGTCGAGTATCGAGTGAAAGAGAGACAGACGATCGCTCACCGCGCCGGTCTCTCTCTCACTCGCGCGTCGAGTATCGAGTGAAAGAGAGACAGACGATCCGCTCACCGCGCCGCAATTCGCACCGCCGCGCTGTGGTCGTGAACGCGCTGTTAGAGCGGAATTTTGTTCATTTTACGTACACAGATGATTTTTAATTGTAATCAGGAACTTATATATCTACTAGCGTTTACCTTCTCTCGCATCCCATTTTCTTTTTTTTTTAATTAAAAGTATCTTAAGTCTTTTACGTCTAAGAATATAATTATGTGCACCTGGCATATATTCTTCTTCTCGACGATCGGTTGAGTAGTTTTTATGTGAAAGTATAACAAACAAACTTACATATATTTTTATATTTTTAAGTCCAGAAAAGAAAAAGTTATAAAAACTTGGGTCACCCGTCACATAACGCCCTTAGATTTTTAAAAATTATTTCTTATATCATGATAGGACCTATACAAAAACATAAGTATAGATACAGTAGTTTATTATAATTAACTGGCACTATCTAGATTCTAAATTATCTATCCAATAATTATAGTTCTTCATTCTAAGAAAATGCGTTAAAAACAGAGTTAAAAATTTTTTCGAGTATGAAAATTAGCATCCGAACTGAGCAATTTATTGTCTCTTTAAATTTATACATTTTATAGAACCCTGTCGGAAACTTGTAAGGAATAAATTCTGTTATACAATTATTATTCATCAATTAATAAAAGATTAAAAATGATCAAATAAAACTATGCTTGATATTAAAGATTTATTAGTTTTGATTAAAAAGTGGAAAGTGTTCCGGTTCATATAATAACTTACAAGAATTTCTTCTTTCAATTTGAGCCCTTCACTGTTTAATAAACAACATATCTGTTGCATTACTCCATGATCGGACACATCGCCGATACAGGCTTCGCATACAAATCACTGTCTGAAGAAACTTAGATCGTTTCTGTCCAACTTACGACACTGTAGACGCTTCGATTAGCTGTCGTCCTCAAGGATGTGAAACGAAATCATTATAGCATAAAATACTACCGTACATCTTGTTTATTTATAGACAAATATTAAAGGTAATATTATTGGCGTGTTGTTTATGAAACTTTGTATTTGGCTTGCATCTCGCAGACTAAAGGAATGTTCATATAGGTTAGGCTCTAGGGAGTCTAGAGTCTAGAGACTGTTATTTCCTTTTTATTTATTATGGGATGGGATATACATATATAAATCAACCATGCAGAATATATTTACTGCAATTTTACAGCGATTAAAATAACAGCCCGCTTGTTAATCATTCATAAGGGATTCAGCTACAGGCGTTTAGAATTAACACCTTACGATTGCTGGCAAACGAGTAGGTTCATCACTTGACGGATCTGTTTATTTGCTCTTACTAATATAAAAACCGGCCAAATGCAAGTCGCACACCGAGGGTTCCGTACCAACGAAAGGTCTCTGCGACAGACGACTTTTTACCAGAAAATAAAAAAACTTGATTTTTTATAGCGTTTCTATGAACGACAAAGTTGTATTTGCGTTTTTTGAATATGTGTTATTACTCAAAAACTAAGAATAGATATCGCGCTCAAACCAATTTTCGTTGATAGTTTTCATTGAGATCTTCAGCATATATATTTTTTAGATTTCTCACTCTCTTATTTTAAAAGTTAGAGGGAGGGGGGGCACTCATTTTTCCACTTTGGAAACGTCTATTTTCAAACGATTAATTTTGACGAAAAATGGTTTTAGTAACCTTATTGTCATTTTTAAAGACCTATTCACAGACATCCCTCACATATACATATAGGTTGGATGATATTTTTTTTTGCTTCAGTTCTATGTATGGAGTGTCCCCCC
>LUGF01013269.1:28637-40659 GCA_001625245.1 Calycopis cecrops
TATTCTATTTGTGGTGTCTATCGACCCTTCAAGATAATTTGACTGTTTGTCTTTGCTCTGCATTGTGGCCTTCTTATGTAATACCTAGATAATCTGGATCTGTGGTTATTAATGAGTGTCGGATGTCGGTAGTCATTAGAATACTCTGATTTTTATTAACTTTGATATTTAAAAATGATATAGGTATTCAATTAGATGATGATATGGATTAGGAAGACAAATGGTGGAATCATTTGTACCTTAAACAATTAAAAAACAAGAATCCTTACTTTTCGTAAGACTAGTAAGAGCAAAATCAATAATTCTATCTCATAATTTACGAGGAAAGCAGTGTAATATTATAAACTTTGCACACTTTACACAAACATTGTATTAATTTCAGAATTAAGCAACAGCAATGTCTCTCAAAACGTAATTAAAGGGTAGAATGGCTTGTCTAACGCTTTTGGGATTTCACGCTCGTCGGAACGGAAATGCACAAAGTTTCCTTTTGTGGCGTTTCTCATAACTTGATTTGTGACGGTGCAACCCTTCAGTCGGGTTCCGGCGCGGCGCCGCTGAGGCGAGACGCGTCACTTCCGTTACACAGTGCACGCCCTGTGACAACATGTCGCGATACTTTTGTCTGGAACTCGCTACATTATATCTTAACTTTTAATAATTCCCATCGCATTTTTCTCTTTGTCATTTTTTTGGAGTTACAAGTCCAAATAAATGTCCAATCTTTTTTTTTTTGTTTTGACGTGAAGTCTCTTAACTTTTATACTATCATCATCCTCAATATTATTTCAGATGATCGTAGATAATGAATACGATTGATTAAAATTCATCAAAGGTTGTTATGGCCAATGATTTCTATTTTTTTTTTAGAGTTTAGAGGTTATAGAAAGCAGTGAATAGCTTTGGGTTGGTCTAATTTAATTAAGTTGATCCTCTTTACGGCGCACTGTTCAGAAGAGTCAATATTGTATTTAAAATTTCTGTCTCAATTTTTTACACTTTTAAACTTGAGGCACCTGATCAATTACATTAATCCGATACTCGATATCTATCAGTACGGGCTTATCTCTGGTACGGAGAAAATCTCCAACTTTTTTAATACTATGTTTGCCAAATATGAGCACCGGCATTATAGGAATTTAGAGGGCACTTGGCGCCTCTATGCGGCCTGAAACTATGCACGTTACAAACTCTTTGTCATTTCATTTCCTTTTTGTATATCTTGCTCTTTGTATAGCTTAATGGTCTTTAAAATAGTGTTCAACCAATGCAGCCTCCTGAACATAAAAATATTTATAATAAGTTATAAAAACTGGCCAAATGCGAGTCGGACTCGCACACGAAGGGTTCCATACCATTATTGTATGGGCAGCCCGCCCAAGTGTGTATTTTTTTTTATTTTTAGTTATAGCGGCAAAGCAAATACATAAGTAGTGAAAATTTCAACCTTCTAGCTACTACGGTTTATGAGATACAGCCTGGTGACAGACGGACGGACAGCGGAGGCTTAGTAATAGGGTTCCGTTTACCTTTTAGGTACGAAACCCTAAAAACTACATTACTGACTAGGAATCAGCCCCAGCTTGGCCTGTGCATAACGATGTCGAATTGCTTTTAATAAAATGTAGCCTATGACCTGGCTCCTCTATTATATTTTATTATATCGTTGACATTTCTATTAAAATTGACCCGGTCGCTCCGAAGATTACCATGTCCACATAAAATGACAGTCAAGACAGAATTTTTTAAATAGTCGTTCAGATTAGAGGCTTTTATATAGCATAGGGGAAGAAACTACGTCATTCGATGACAACGGACGCATTTGCCGATAAATTTTCAACCTTTGCCCCCCCAAAGACCCACCGAACCAAAAATTGTATCGTTTATTGCACTTGGCCAAATAATAGGTATATAAAATCATTGTCAGACATGTCAAACTCATATGTATAAAGATGTGTGCACAATAAAGTTCAAATTACACTAAATATGCTGCTGATACTTGGTAGTGGGAACAATTAATGTTACGTGTTGAACTCAAGCAGATTAGAGAGTCGGCAATATTTCCAGCCCTTCCTTGACCTTCGTGATGTGGAACATGGCGAAATCGTTGAATGTTTGACTTATTACTCGTGTCATAACATTTGAGATACATTCAACAATTAAAGTGATAAAAGATTGAAAGTAATTTTAGTGACCTTATTGATCTAGAGAAGGACAACGGTTGCAAAGACATTGTTCTAAAGCGTGCCATTTTATTTATAGTATAAGTATGTAATTGCAAATATTATAACAATCAGTTTATAGGTTATGTATTTATAGGAGACTAGCTTCCGCCCGCGGCTTCGCCCGCGTGGATTTCGGACTTCAAAAATGATTTAAAATTTTAACTTATTTAATCCCACAAAATTTCCTACGAAATGAATATTAGTGAAGTAAATAAAAAATATTCCGCTTGTCTCAAATACTCGTAGATATAATATATTGAAAATGTTTTGTTATTGAACGATGCGATTTTTTTTAGATAATGATTAATGATGGTTCACCTAAAACGGCGTCAGCGTGATGATTTAATTCTTAAACATTCGTAACTAACAAAACTCGTAACTTGAAACTTTTTTAAAATACGTCACCTGTCTAAATGTTCGTATTTCCTACCATTTGGCTGCTCGAATCAGCTGTGTTAATTATATTGTGATTAAAAATATTATTTGCTGTTTGAAGCCCGTATTTATTCGTTTTTGCCACTCCATTCCTAAATTTATGAAACAGTTGTAATGCTTCAATGTGGGATAATCAGACCAGGAACACCAGGAGAGTACCGTACACATACTTAACGCCAGTATTAAGAGCAAAAACGCACTAAATACTGGGGATAAGCGACATTATCTTTATGCGTTTTTATTGATTTAAGTTTTAATTTATTCCTTTTTTTCCTCGTTTGTTTAGGCCTGCAATAAGTAGGTACATAAAAAACTGTCCTAACTGTTATCAGCAGATATTCTGCATACCCAAAATTTATTTTCAAAATAGTTACGAGATACTTGGAAGTCGCAAATTAGCTTTTTGTGCGTTTGCCGCATTGTACGAGAATGGTTTTGGCGGTTTCATTACTTTTTCATTGAAAGTACAATGTATGAAAATATTTTTATGATTAATCCTTTTGGGCACAATACGTGTTGCAAATTTTTAATACAAATTAAAATTGTACCTACACGCCCTTCATTTTGGAGGGAAACATATAAATATTCATTAAGCAAATATAACAAACGGTCAGAAATGGCGGAGGCTGGCCCGAGCCTCAATTAATTTAATAAGTACAAACTCTTTTATTAAATCATAAAATATACGCGTCACCGATCCCCTCCCCGCCTGCGATATGTCAATTTCATAATTAAAATGCGTTTGACCGTGCTTCGGAGGGCTCCGGGAGATTAAGAGAGCCCAAATTGAATGTTTGGGCGGACGAGTTAACATCGGACCCGAATACATAAATTTGATCATCAAGACTTCACGAAATACAATTAAAAAGAGCCGAAATGAATAACTCATGTTGATTGTTTCGCCTCCCAGTGAGAATTAACGTTTCAATAGCAAAGGTGGCAGTTGTTCATGCTGAATTTTAATTGAAACATTCAGCTTTATTATTACAAGTGAGATTGTAGATCTTAGATTTTTATCTGTTAGCATTTGGCTTGTGAATTTAGATCGAGATTAATCACTAACAAAGTAAATTAGATGTTTAAAATATAAACTTTTTACAGTTGTCTTATAGTTGTCACTTAACAGGTATATGTTTTTAACTGCTAGATGTAGAGATGTTTTATAGTTTAAAGGATTCATGGTTTTCTTTTTGTTTTTTTTTTATTTTTTTATATGTATAGTACCTATATGGGGATAAACGTGCAGTCAGAGCCATTTTCGTGACTATCAACACTCGTAGACACCCGCAATGAGGTTATTAGATGCATTGCCCTCCTTCCTCTTTCCCCTCCATAGAACACCGGATACAAACACTCCCCACGAAACGTGAGCTGTCACTTTACGCCGGTATCATGTAGGACCTGCCCGGTCATGTCGGCCCAAATCCGCTGCAATGCAGGCTTTTACAAATAGTTATCTTTCCAACAAAGAATCTGCATAATATAATATCAAATGAGACTATCCGATTGTCGGAAAGTTAGATCTGGAAATTCTACTAATTTTATAAATACGAAAGTTTGTATGTTTGTTTGTTCGTTACTCCTTCACGCAAAAACTGCTGCACCGATTTGGCACACACATAGAGGGTAACTGGGATTAACAAATAGGATAGTTTGTATCCCAAAAAAATGTTCCTATGGGATGCCATGGCATGATTATCTATTTTCCATGGGATCGAAATCGCGGGACGCAGCTTGTTAAATATATAAGTCACTTTTTATCGTTGAAGTCCTTGATAATAATTGCAGAAAACAAATTATTTAATATTTTCACTTCATGTGATGTTATTTTGGTAGTGCCAATCACGTAATCATACACTTTCCGTCCTATGGACTATGCGTCATCCTTATAAATTAAGTACAACGTAAGTATTGTTACCATTCACTGCCATACCCGCATAGGTTACTGTCAATGACAATTAACACGGATACATCGTGTGCATGGCAACATTGCACGGCGCGTTGTACTCGTGCAATGTGCATGCATTGCTGTGGAAAGGTGCAATTTTGAACATTTGCCCTTTTTAGCGTTTAGTTGTCATGAAAAATGTACAATATTATCATTATTCAGCTGCCTTTTTGTACAAGTGAGAACTGTGATTTATGTGTAGACACAGTATCGAGTACAATCCGATTGTATTTTGTCTTTTTAACCTTGACAGAGTCATATCTGAATATCTGATTTAGTGTGTAATACACAGGATGTCTAAATAAACCTACCAGGCATAAAAGCTAAATCTCGGAATTTAATTTGGCTAAAGTTACTTATTTTTTAATGAAATCTATGTTTTTCTTCATGGTTACATACACAATAGATCACCTGAATTACTTCTTAATAAAATATTTGAACATAAAAAGAAACATTTGTGAAAAATAAGTAATTTTTATTGGCCATATAAAACACTACAAATACTTATACTTTTATTTTTTCACCTTTATGCGGTGACAGATCAGTACCTATATTCTATTGTTATAAGTAAATAATATTTTATTTTAATGCCTAATCATGTTGGTGCTAATTATGCAGGCTTCTTGAGTCTGTGGTCCATAAATTTCACATAAAAGCTATAAAGTATTTTACGGCAATCTATCTATTTGAATTAACGGTAATCGAATTTATCCTTTTACAGAATAATTAGTTATTCATAGTACAATTGATCGGAACCAGGTTTCGATAATAAATGTTTCATATTTCATTAATTGCTCGATCAATGTCTCGTTGCAGTCGAGTTTCATTACAGCAATATTTCATCGGACGATAATAACGTACTTTATTGTTAATCACTGTCATTTCAATATGTGTAAGTATTAATCTTTCTTTTTATATTTGAAATATAGTTTTTTATTTATTTATCTTTTGTTTTAGTTCTTTTTATTCCATTATTGAATAAATAAGTTTATGTAAATATTATAAAAACAATGATGCTATTTTAGGACTTTGAACATTTTTAATTTCAATGTTTTAAATTCTTAGCGTTTCGGTAACTTTTTAGCGACCCTTCCTGGCCAATTCCAAGAGGTGCCTCTGCGACATACGAAGTCCTCGTGACATAAAATTTATAAATTTTATTTATCTCCGAATGTGAAAAAGCGTTCAAAGCCACGTGTCTGTACGTTGCCATCTTCTTATTCCTCTTCTAAAAGTATTTTTTTTTGAAGTGGACACATGATACTGATGTGAAGAGCACTTTATCCGGCACAACTTCGCGTTTTGTGCAGCCCCATGTTGTGAATACAGGAAGATACGCCAGAATTTTCTTTGACGATGCAAATATCGCTTATTAGCTTAAGCACTTAATAAATGTAATATGATTCAACTGCTCATGATGAACTATTGTATTTGTGGCTGAAGCCTTTTACTTGCTGCAATGGAGCTTATGAGAAAATATCTAAACTAACTCCTATGCCATTAAGTTTGGTGGACCCATATAAACATGAGAGAAGCAATGACTATGATATCTTTCTAAATAAACTAATAAATAATATAAGAAGAAAAAGAAAGAAGACCTGATGATAAGTGACTACCTAATCACCTCAATAAGTTCATTATTCCACAAAGCAATGGCATTTCATGTACCTTTATGTCTACGTTAATCAAACGACATTATACATAATTATCTTCCATTAACCTACCAGTTGCCCACGTGTAGTTGATACAAAAAATTATGAATGATTATGCGTCTAGCATTCGTGTCCGTAATAAATAAGATGAAATGTATTATAATGTGGAGAAGGAAATGGTCTGGCCGCCATTATTCCGGCAGTTTGAAGGTCGGCTGTCGACTCACAACCTCTTGCCGGAACTGAACACGACATGGATTTGGCATTTCATTTTCTAACACAGTTCACTGGTGACAGAAATACTAATATTAATAAATTATAAAGGTTCATTTCGATTAGATTTTTATATCTTATACTCGTCAAATAGTAAGACGGAATAGACTGTTGTCTAATTTATTCGTGCAGTGACCGTAAGAAGGAGGTTACACGATCAGACCTAAAAGACTAACAGAAAATATAAAAATATTTAAATAATCGTTCGTCCGGACTATCATCTGTCAGTTTGTGCATTTACAGTTTTCGGTCTTTCTAAAATCAATCACAAACTGAACTGACGCCAAACTCTCCATCCTGAAGGAAAGGTTTTATATTATGGTCAGGTCACAACCTTATTGGCGTTCATTTAAGAAGGCATTTGTCGCTCACTGCACTTGAGACATGAGATTCTATGATTTTGATTGACTTTTTCCTACTTCTAGGCAAGCTCCTGCGTTAACAATTGTGTGATTTACAATTGAATAAAGAAAATAAATAAATTATTATTATTAGCAATAAAAGATATAATTTTATTATTAGCAATAAAAATAAAATGAAGAATAAAACTATTTTACGGCTTTAACATTTTTTTATTATTTTTTTTAATTGCGTTTAAGTTACCGCAACGCTAACGTTTCGGTAACTTTTAGCAACCCTTCCTGCCCAATTTCACGACAAAATTAAAAAAAAATGATGATGATTTATCGAAACCGGTCGTATTCATGTAATTTAAATCAATAAAAAGTGGAAATAGTATAAAAAGTATATTATTTTATCTAATATAATTTTAAGACGCAATCAATTCTAAAGAGCAGTCGTATTTCATGCGTTTTGTGATATGATCCCGTTGGGAAATGGTGTAAATGAAGACTACACATTTGCTTAACGTCTGGTTGTATGAATGGCTATTGTCGTCGGTAAACACTATAAGATTCTGACTGCTCGTTTGCCCCATTTATGATAATAAAAAATAAAAAGCGATATCCGACATAAAATCTTGTCTTTCAAATATGTAAGAAGAGGAAACATTGGATACCACAGACCTTATGTCTTCCAAATAAAAATGAAAATTTAAATAATACTTAAATACTTTTTTATCCTTGACAAAGTCATCCTCGCAGAGAATTTATCGGTTCCAAACGACTGGCGAGCGAATTCACGCCGCTTGCGTTTCCAAATTTATTGATAACAATATTCCGTTTTTGAAGTGAAACTTTTTTACATATTCCTAAAGTTTTTTTGGCACGGTTGGCATTATACTCGACTACATTTGCTACTTAAACGATGTCCAATATCTGCTACATCAACTTGGCATCACATTGTCATAGGATATAATATTATAAGTAGCTTAATAGTACGTATACTTACTTGGCTGGCCTTATGGTCTGTATGTTTGTCGCATTCAATTTTAACTAGTGAATCACTAGCAAACCTTTCACGGTCATTTAGTATTCTCAAAGTTATCAAGCCTTTTTTAAACAAATTTAATGCTAAATAGTTAGAATTAAATTTCTCGATAACGATTTACTTAAATTTTATCTTAAAAAATTACAATATTTTTTTCTCACACATACACATATCTACGGCTGGAGCTCTTCAGAATAAGACCCTAACCCATTTTTATGTGCAGTTGTTATTCCATAATAACTGGGCAAAAATCGGCTCACTCTAGTAATATATAAATGTATATTCTAAGTATGATTTAATGTATATTTTACTGGTTCACAAAACTTCCTTTTCAAATGTACTAAATAAAAAATATTATTACGTTAAGTTAATTATTATAGTTAAATTTTGATAAAACTTCCAAACCTCCGGAACTTTCGGTTCAGTTGAAGTATTATCTGAAAACTCTTCCTCGGTCTCTACTGGAACATATTTGTGCTTTATTTTACAACATAATAAAAAACCACAGATGCTGAATACCAGTAAACAAACTACGCCGTTTGTGAATGCATACATGCAAATTATTGGTGCTTTACAAATAAAATGTGCAAGCAGGACAGCTAATAAAACATCTAAAAATTCTTCATATTTATTTACATATGTACATCCTCTCAAATCTATATTAACAAAATAACAAAAAGAAAACAAAAACAATAGCTTTTTTACATAGCAGGCATATCTCAAAAAGCGGGCGTACAAAATTAAATACAATAAAAGTACAAAACCAAAAATAAACCAAGTGCGAAAATAAATATGGATACATGCAAACCAAAAACAAAAAAATTAATACATTGAAAAATAAATTAAATTAATTAAACACTACAGGTCCAAAAACTGCTTGGAACTGCAATACTTCTTAACAACAAAACTTTACAGATTTCCAACAACTAGTCGACAAAATATCAAAGAAAGAAACAAAGTCTCACAAATGTTAAAAAAATTAAATATAGTTCATACGTGAGACTCTAAATTTTTCTTCTCTCAAACAATAAGATAACAGGACTAGAAAGAGATATTTTTACAATATAATTAATAATAATAAAAAATATCTTTTAAAAACGCCTGTTATTAAATCGTTCGGATATTCTGTACGATATTAGCACTAAATAATATTTTATGTTTCTATCGGCGGTTATTTTAATAACGATATCGGGTGTCTATCTACCTTGGGCGCCTGGGGGTTGGAATCCATAGCCAGAAGCACCGACCACCACGCCGCTGGTCTGGGACGGGTCACCGGGTGGAGAAGGAGGGAAAACCACTGGGCCTAGAAAAAATATATAAATATATTGATTAAGATGAATAAAACATTTGACATACTCCACGGAGGAGACTCATAGCGCTCCTCCCACCTCCATGGAGGGCCTACTCCATACAGGTGGGAAGGGCGCTTTGGGCGTCGGTAGGCATTAAAATGTATGCCCCTGCCCCTTATATTATTAAAAAAGTACACTCTCATTTGAGCAAAATGAACTACTTAAATAAGGAAGTCTGTCACAAGTTTTAATACTAGGATACTTTTTTTCTACATCATTCACAGCACAAGTTAATTTATCAGAAATGTAATCTTGTGATCATATTAAAATTACTCATTTCATGAAAATTCTAGGAATGTGCACAGACCAGTATTTGATTGACTACCTTAGTAGTATAGCAATCAAGCTATAAAGGTTAGATAAAAGAAATACCTATGGTCATACCTAAGTTTTAGTTTTTTACCGCTGTGACTACAATATTACGTTACTATAAAATGCATAAGATTAACACAAAGTAGATAATTGCATAATTTATGTCGTTAAAATAATTTTGATATCCTTGAACGTTATTATAAGTGTCATTAGGCCCACTTATTACCATTGCTTTTAAACATCTTATTTACTTAAGTCGAACGTACCATATAATTTATTTGTCATAATAATTAGGTGCACCAAATGAAGGCTACGAAAGTTGTTTCGACTATTTCAAAATAAATAACTCATTGAGTTAATTAGTCTTTAGAAATACTGACTAGGATATCATAATCTATTTAAAAAATATTTGTAATTACGCACTTGATCATCTGTTTTAATTAATGAATTATTTGTATTGATACACATAATGTTGTCGCGTTCTTTACGCGAATATTACTCATTACAACTTTACTCGATTTATTGTAATACTAGCTGTTACCAGGGGCTTCGCTCACGTGGTTTTTCGCGATAAAAAGGAGCCGATGGCACTCTTCAATCCTTCCACTATCACCATACAGAATATCACATCGATCCGTTGAATAGTTATGACGTGAAATAATGACAAACAAACAAACACTTTCGCATTTGTAATATTAATATGGATTCGTATTTTGATTGACATTGATATATTATAGATCCAGCAATATTATTATCTCTTTATTCCAGCGACTTTGACGTTTGCATTTATAATTTTTTTTAATCGTTGCTACTTTTGTTGCACTTTTTTGGTTAGTTTCAATTCGATGTCTTTGAGTCTGCTTAACAAACGATATTTAGGCTCCGTATGATAGAAATGTGAGAAGTAAAATGGTATTAAACATTCCAAGCTCAGCGCAGCGCTTTATCGCGCTTTCGTCGCCTGCTATTCACTTTGTAATCACTTTCGATTTTAAGCAGACAACATCAGTCGAATGTCGAATCTGTCACACGTTTATAACATTTTTTTCTGGCATAGGGGGAAAGGAGGAATACATGACTACCGACGCCCATATACATCGGCATAGAAGCCATACAGACGCTGCCCTCCTCTCTTCTCCCACTTCCATGGGCTACCGGCTACTTACACACCGCACGAAACGCGACAGCACAACTGTCACTTTAAGCCGGTCTCGTGTACATTTTCAATTCACTACACACACAAAATGTTCATTATCCTAGTCAACTCCTGTTATGTTACGAAACAATGTTACTAACATTGCGCTTTCAATAAGATATTTTATCATAAGAGAAATTCCTCATAAATTATACAAGGCACGTAATATCGAAACAGCCTTAGTCATACAATTTAAACTCACCCGGAATTTAAATTGATCGAAATCAAAGGATATAACTGGGTCATTACCGCAACCTAAATGACTAACACTCAATTGTGTAGAATAATTAACCTCAAATAAACTTAGTGCATGCTTGTATAGTTTACGAGAAATATTATGTTTGCATAAGAGGAAAGACAGAACAACCAGGTTCCTTTCTTCCAGATTTCTTATTTATTATGTTTGTTGTTCCTTATTACATATGTGGTCACTCAAGTTCGGCTAAATGGATTTTAATAGAGTTTCCTTCATTCGTGAATCAAGTAGGTATATACCTAATTGATCTCTGTCAAATTAAATAGAGAGTGTATATACATGTTAACAAGAGGAGATAAATATTATAAGAAAATCAATTTGAAAAACCCGTTCAGATATAATAATTGTTTAGAAAGAGGTATAACAGCATCTGCATTATGCCTACACGATCACTGGGGTGGCACTCCTGACTGGGAAGGCACTACTGACTGGGGAGGTACTCCTGACTGGGAAGGTACTCTTAACTGGGGAAGTACTCCTGACTGGGGAAGTACTCCTGACTGGGAAGGCACTACTGACTGGGGAGGTACTCCTGACTGGGAAGGTACTCTTAACTGGGGAAGTACACCTGACTGGGGAGGTACTCCTGACTGGGAACGCACTTCTGACTGGGGAAGTACTCCTGGTTGGGGCGGTAGTTCTGACTGGGAAGGCACTCCTGACTGGGGAGGTACTTCTCGTTCACTCCAAACACACCGTGACATAGTGATGACTATGCTGTCGCGTTTGGTGAGTTTTATAAGTTTTTGCTAACTGAATCTCTATACTCAAGACTTTGAGCCCTCAGCTCTCATAGCTATGTTATAATAGCTTATGAAGTGTCTTAAGATAAACCTGCTGCTAATATAGATCAAATATACAGGCTTAGAACGGACACGAGAGCCAATATTAATTAGTGGTCGCCTTGACATTGACGCTTTTGGGAATCAGACCAAATCTTGATCGTCGGATACAATTGTTTGATGATTGCAATTTCCTTCTT
>LUGF01013269.1:41428-71549 GCA_001625245.1 Calycopis cecrops
ATAATCATTGTTTAGAAAGAGGTATAACTGCAGCTGCATTATGCCGACACGACTGGGAGTTACTCCTGACTCGCGAGGTACTCCTGACTGGGGAGTTACTCCTCGCTCTCTCCACACACACCGCGATATAGTTTTATGAGTTTTTGCTTACTGGAGAATGAGGACGTCCACATAATCTCTATACTAATGTTTACGGTCGTCGGTGGTCACCAGAAGACTTCGAGTTCTCCGCCCTCTTATACTATGTTATAACAGCTTATGAAGTTTCTTAAGATAAACCTGCTGCTAATATAGATCTAAAATATAGGCCTAGAACGGACACGAGAGCCAATATTAATTAGTGGTCGCCTTGACATTGACGCTTTTGGGAATCAGACCAAATCTTGATCGTCGGATACAATTGTTTGATGATTGCAATTTCCTTCTTAATTACACGCATGCGATTTTTAATCTATTATGAAACTCTTATTTAACGCAAGCCTTCAATTTAGTATCTGTAGAGTAGGTATCGTGTCAAATTATATATTTTTACAATGTCATGTCATATTTTCATTGACACAAAAAAGTAGGCGTGGACACGGCAATCGTGTTAACATAGAATATCACAAGATACGTTAACAAGTTATCTTTCTCTATGTTACATTTTTCTGCATATAGAAAATTGATAGGCATCCGATGTACGGATACATGAACTAAAGTAAATTTTAATCAACTTATCACAAAGGAATAAAATATTATTTTTATTATCTGTTATATACCGATAAAACAAAGACACGCTTTTAGTAAGAGGTAGTGCCACGCTGCATGCTTGCATGCAGCCGAATTGGGCCGGCACGACCGGGGAGGTACCTCTCGCTTACACGAGACCGGCGTGAAGTGACAGCTGTGCTGTCGCGTTTCGTGCGGTGTGTAAGTAGCCGGTGGTCCACGGAGGTGGGAGGAGAAAGGGGGGCAGCGCATCTATAGTCTATGCAGATGTCTATGGGCGTCGGTAGTCATGAAAATGGCTACAATTGCTCGTTTGCCCTCCTATACCATAAAAAAAAAAAAAAACACTTTAAAGGAGAATTTGATACAAAATGGAAGACTAGCAAGGATCAGGTGTAGTCAGTCAGTCGTTCGTAAGAAATATTCCACTACTTAACATACATTGCACGTTACATAATAGCGAAATTTCAATTTACATACACTTCCCTCGATAAGTTTCAACTAATTTGTTGTGCGTAACGTTTCACAAAATCCGATCCAAATGAAGTGAACACAAAATTAGGTTTAGTCTGTTTGTGTATTCATGAAACTCATTTGGCACGCAATGAGCCTGACTGATGCCAGTCAAGTGTAAAATTTACGCAATATTGTCAATTAACTCACCAAATTTTATGAATACTAACGCGTTTTTATTCTATCACTTTTGTCATCACCTGATTTTACTATCTATGGAACGAAGAACAAACACTAAGATGATCGATTTTCTTGCTCTACAATTGTGACGCTTTCAATGTGATCGTCATCATCACATCTGTGGAAATGGTAACGTTTTTCTTTTCTTGAATTCTTAAATTATTTTTAATTAGTTCTTTAAAAATAGATATTTTTTTTCTTTTACGTCATTAATTACTAATACTTATACAATGATTTATGTTCTGTTCGTCTACCATATCGTTCTATCTATATCATATCGTTCGTTCTGTCTTTCATTTTCTTTTGATTCTTCTAGGCTAGCAATCTATAAGTACTTTACGTGTACTATGACTATATTGTCTATACGTGTATATCCAAACAGTTTCAAAAGGTAAGCAAATAACTTGCTAGTAATAAGAGTCTATAAATTTGAGCCGATCGGCCTCTTTCTGCGTCCAAATGGACCGCACCACTTTACATCAGACTTGCGCAATTTCTTCGCCAATGCAAGTGTACCTATTAATTGTAAGCATATCCATTGTTCCGTACCAAGATATCCTTAATAGGCATTTAATGGCTGTATTACGGTAACAAATATGGCCTTTTCAAACTTCTACCTTCAATCTTGATTCCAACTTTAATGCGTAGCCTTAAACGTAATACTTTAGAAGATTTGTTCTCAGATTTAAAAAATATATGGCAATCATTAAAATATTTTATACAAAGAAGTTGAGATTTCTATATTACACTAATTTTAATATCGGTAAACATGCATTTGATGTCATTTGGCTAAATACATACAAATTCTTTTAAAACAAATCATTATTATCATGTTTACTAACTTAATCAGTCCAGTTTTATCCATAAGCGATAACTGTCAAAGGGACACGTCAATTTATTTGCCTCAATTTTAGTGTCGAGGCGAATTATAATCTCGCTTATGTAACTATCGGTTCGTATAGGCAATCTACGTCCAATTAATGGTATACTATTATATTGCAATTCTGTCGGCTAGTCTAATGTATGTCTCAAATCATTATCATTGCAACATCTACATACAAAACAATGATAATTAAATTAAACAATAAAAATAGTAAATAATGATCGTACGCCGAGTAATGATGAAAGAGTTTGCTGGCGCAATGCTTTCGCAATGACACGAGTACATTGTCTCGCTACTAGCAATTAGACTGGCTCTAGAAGTGTACACTTCCTTACTTAGTACACGGCTCTAATTTGAATGACGAATTGACACAAGTACATGTATGGAAAGAAATTGTTTAGTGTTCTAGACTAGTTACTAAGATAGTAAAATAGTATTGTACCAAAAAAGAAAAATATTACATTATCTAACAACCTCTCGACACTTGTACATTTTCAAATAGTCATTAATTATGTAAAAACATTGATAATAGAAAAAATTACAGCTTGGATCGAGAACTTATTTCCAAAGTGTGGTATTTTCAATAAATTCCTGTTGTTAAATGTGTAACTTATTTAATACTAGCTGCGCCCCGCGGTTTATCCCGCGTGAATTTCGATTTCGTGGAAAATGGACAATCACCCCATGGCATCCCATAGGAACATTTTTTCTGGATAAAAACTGTCCTATGTGTTAATCCAAGTTACTCTCTATGTGTGTGCCAACGGTGCATAAAAATCGGTTTAACAGTTTTTGCGTGAAGGAGTAACAAACAAACAAACATACAAACTTTCGCATTTATAATAATAGTAGGAAGAATATAAGAGAGTAGTATATATATATAGTATATATTTACAGTGGAAGTAGGTCGGCAGGACGGGAGCAGAGAGGATTCTCGTTACAAAAAGACTACATGTGGTAGCATTACATGCAGTATGTAGGTGTCTGTTGAGGCGCTAGAGAATGGGAAATATTAGAGAAACGTATCTACATAGCATCTGGTTGTGCAGATGTAAATAGGCGTTGCTAGGTTCCAAAAGGCTCCAAGTTGTTAGTATACTATAGGAAAATATTATTTTTGTATATTGTACCTCTATTTGCTCTAGGATCTCTCACTGCTCCTGACAGAGACTGTAAACCAAAGTCAGACCCGAAGTAGCCACCATTGAAACCTAATCCGAACTGTGCTGATGTCAGCATTACACATAAACACAGCACTAGAACCTGCAACAAGAGAAATTTAATTTAAAATATATTACTGCAAAAACGCCATAGAAGAATTGAGAAGTTGGGCCATACTGCATGGCAGCTTAATTGGACGACCGAGACTTTTTACTTACTGAACACTACCACAAAGTAACGTTCCGTTTTATGCGGTTTGTCAGTTTCCGGTAGACAATGGAAGGATGGAGGAAAAGAGACCAATACGTCTGCGGATGTCTATAAGCGCCGGCGGTCCTCAAAGTTTCAAACTGCTCTTTTCCTTCCTTACATTATAAAAAACTTTATTAAATTAAATGTGGCGCCTCCTAATTAGCTCTATACGGCTGATTAGAAAGAGCTAAGTGTTATTAGTAATGCTGCCATTCACTAAAGAAATATCATATCATCTTTCTTAAAAAAGTAAAATAAAAAAAAATGTGCAGATTTACAAAACTATTAAGATATATCTATATATCTACTGTCGCTCAAATAGCCGCTCATCAAAATTCCGAAACAAATACACAATAATCACAGCTTGAGCTTTACTGTTATCAAACATGTTAGAAAATCTAACTACAAATGTTGAACTGAATAAACAGGAATGACGGAAACATTACACAAACATTGAAATGCACATGTGACCGAGTCAACAGGTTTAGTATCCAATCGAGCTGAACTTGATGTGTGACCTCTAAGGCCCGCGCCAGGCCCCACTTATGAACTCTATGCTACATTAGTCATCGTTTCATTTCAAATGTCCTTTACAATAATATGTAGTTGAAGTTCACGGCTGATAGTAAACGAACCGGTTATTCACTTTAAACCTTTTTAGATCATTTCTTTTATTGTCGTTGTACACTTGTGATTATTTCGTTGAATGGTGTACAAGGCAGATGTGCCCCCCGTGGGATATCAAATGTGCTTCATAAAGTCGCCGTACATCTTTGGACACGGGGAAGATTCAGATCCATATTATATTTGTTAACTAATGTAATCAGTTTAATTTATAGGTGTAAGATAGATTATGAAAGACGATAATGCCTTTATTAATCGAACTCAATATGGATTTTATCGTATATATTCTTTAACATTATTAAATAATACTATGACGTTTGTTTATTTTTTAAATGCAATAACCCCTGGAACTACAAGTTCATCTCGCTAATGTACATATTACTTTACTACAACGCGTCTAGATTCTTTATAGTACATTCTTGAGGAGAGTTCTAAACCGAGGCTTCCTAAACTAGAGTTCTACATGAACTCCAGTCCTAGGGTTCGCAATGGGTTCTCATCGCAAGTCATCGTTTCTATCACTTTAATATATAGACACTTTTTTAGTATTTTATTTATTACATAATTTAATACACAATTCGTGATAAGTTTGAGTGGCACTGCTTTAGACATTTTAACATGACGCCATGAGTCACACGAAATTGTAACAGAGAAGCGGGCACGGGCACTAGTAAATAATAAGAAACGCAGATACGATCATCTAAATCATGAAACAAATGTTAGCTTGTAATAAGTCTTGAACCCGTAACCTCACGAACGCTGCCAGTTCGATTGCCGCACGATAAGGCGTTTGAATTGAAATATAGGTAGCTACACTCACTAAACTTTAGTTAGCGGCTCCCAACCAGTGGTCCGTGAATCTAAAGTGGTCCACAGAAGCCAAAATATGGTTCGCGAATAATTTTAAATTTAGCAGTCGGTTGCCATCCAAAGGGTGATAAGAGAGATATTTTTATTGTACCTACGTTGTGGTCCCTTCTATAGAGAATGATATAAAAGCCATCTCTGGCCAAGGAAAGGTTGGGCACCCCTGCACCAAAGCATTTCAGTATTACAATATATTATCTTGGTCTAAATATTTATAAACAAGATAAGTTGTAATTGCTTATTTCTTAACCATATTTATAGCTACAAAGATATATATCTAGCCGTTGTTTCATCAATGTTCCAGTTTAGTACTTCCTAGACCACATTTCAATAAACGCTGCCTGGATATGCGAGTGAGATATTTCAACGAACCCAAGCTATTGCAGAGATCAAACGATAGCGTTCATTGATGAAGGCAAAACCGTTTAATCGTGGAGAATTGTTAGGATTGAAAATGATAGTGAAATTTGTTGCATAATCTTTTTTAATAAATTTAGCCATAAACGGAATTGTAAAGTGTTAAATACAATATTTTGATACACCACGAGAGAAATTGTCCAATGCACAATAAAAGCAGAGATCTGCTAGAAATACAAATTGAAAATTAATGTGAACAAATTGTAGAACAGAAAAAGTTCTTGTGGAAATATTTGTTTGAATAATATAACTGTAGGTCATTGTGAAAAATGTATGAATGAAACCTATGTAAAATAAATATTGTGCAATTATTATAATATTAAGTATTTAAAACGTGTTATAACTATTATGTTATAAACGAAGGTCAGAATAAAAAATATGTAAATTTAAATGCACTAAAAAAATAAATTGCGTTTCCTTAATAATAAAATACTTATTACTAGACTAAAATTCTTTATATTTATTACGTAAGCAGAAATATGTTTTTTTTTTTTAGTAGGATAAGTGACTACGGAAAACCAGCAGTTAGAGCCTATAAGTGAGTTCCGACGTCCATATAATTCCAATAAATAAAAAGTTTATACATACAGTATATTTTAACTATTTTTTAAAGTAAAAAGAAATGAATAAGGATAAGATTAAGAATATTCCAACTGTTATATCCTAAACCTATCTATTTTATTCATAGTGCTTGCGTGGCTTGTGCAAAGCCAGCTTATTTATTTATTTTTAAAGTTTTAAATTATTAGTTATTTACAGTAATAAACGAAGGAGGTGATAGTTGTGAACGAATGAATTTGCAATACTAGAACAAGGCAACCGCTTGTCTGTTGCGACAATATCCGTATGCCTACCAACTACGGAATATCGTCGGCTGCCCAAATTCATATCGTAACATTTTTATTTCCACATTTTAATTTAGTAATTCATACTACAATTATTGATTACTACGTTATTCATGTATATCTTTCACGTGTTTGACTAAAAACTTCATTATCTCGCTGCCGTATAAAGATTAGCTCATTAAATTAAATTTTGGCAATTAAATTTAAAAGAGAGGGATGTTACGTATGTCATCATAAAAATCTTAATCTAACTCAACCCATAAGAAATGTGTTGTCTACAAAAGTTTATTATAATTTAAAAACAAGCAATGAATAATTCATTTGTTATGTTAAATATAATATAATGATTTATTACAACATTACTGTAATATTATATAGTACAAATATTAAAAGGTATTATGAAATAAATATTTGTTTGCGAGTTTTGCAAATGGCAAAATATTTCAACATCAAAAATGCTATACGTTAAATGACGGGCCACGGAAGTAGTAATTAAAATTTGATAATTAGCGTTCTTTTTACCTTGGATAAGCGAGGAAGTCGGACAAAGGTCTTACTGTTATAAAAAGTCGGCAATATTTGTCTAAATATAACTAAGATTTATTAACAACTTGATAGCTTCTTCGGACCTTGAAGTGGTTTGAATTAGCAAAAAAAAACAGGTATTTAATTATTTCACATTGTTCATTAAACGTTGCAAAGCCGAAATGGCAAGATTAACTAGTAAGATAAAACAAAGAGCAAAAAGTTAATAAATAAAAAACAAGGAAATTAAATTTAATAAACTAAATATATAAAATCCACGTGTAAACCGCATCTTTTTTGTTTTACGCTAATTTTATGTTAAGCAATTGACGGAAAAGTAAAGATTGCGGCATGATAACCTGCCACTTTAAAACCGGAAAATATAGCACTAACAAAAAAGAGGTGATGATATTTATAAAACTTATTTATGTTTTTATTTTATGATATAGGAGGGCAAACGAGCAGCCGGAGCCATTTTCATGACTACCGACGCCCACAAACATCCGCATAGAGGCTATACAGATGCGCTGCCCTCCTTTCTCCTCCCACCTCCATGGGTCAGTGGCTACTTACACACAGTGCAAATAGACTCTATACATCAACGTTGGCCCAATATTAAAGAATACAGATTTATTATAGTCCCACAGACAACAGAATTCGCATAAATTCCACAAGCTCAATTGCACGGATTGCATTTGAAATCCTCGCAAGGACAACCGCGATGGCTACGTGCCGTGTATTGAGATCACGTTACAAGTCACCATCTCTTTAGCATACAGATAATGACATTAAGATTATGAGATATCTTTATATCTGAGTTATAGCTAAGATTTACGCGTTTGGTCAAGTTTTGACCGTGTGTGTTGAAGGATTTAATGATTAATTATTACAATTAACATTTCATTTGCATTAATATATGCTGTGCGTATATATGTTTATTATTTATTTTTGCATCATTTATTCACAACATTTATTTTTGCACGTATTTTAGGTCATTCTACAAACATACATTACGTTGGTATTTATAGTTTGACAACGTTAAGAATTAATCCTTTTGAATAGTTCTAAGCTATGCTTTCCTTTCATTCAGCCAAGTACGGATTTCTTCTTTTAGCGGGATACATACTAGTTATATTTTAAATTAACCATTTTATATGCAAATTATGTCACACGTTTGATGTTAGTGTAATGCACCGTGACGTAACCATGTCATACGGACGCACGCCTGCGGTCTGACCGCAGCGCGCTGGTCACACGCACGCCACACGAGCCGAACCAAGCGGTCATTCTGTTGCGACAATGAGTTATCACCTTGAATATTCGCAAATGCCTTTATAATTATTGCTACTTCATGTTTAGGTACGAGAAATCAATGTCCTACAAGGACAGGAAACATTACGGATATGTTTATACTGATTGTAGACTAAACAGCTCTCTATTTATCGTACAGCACGAAAACGTTTGGAAGTACGAGATTGAAACGAAAAAGGCTAAAAATGGCTTAATACATTCGTAACTTACCTAATTAAGTTACAAAAAATGTAATCTTTTTATGAGATAAGGAATAATGTGAAATACGTACATTATTTACAAGTTTTTTCGTGTTTAACAATTTCAACGTTTGTGTTCAACAATTTGGATATTAATTGTTTATAAAACTAATTTGGCTTCTGAGATATGCTAACCGCCTTGTACTTATCGAAACCTATAATGTTGAAACAAAATCAGCCTATTTTATACCTTTCAAGATATTGCGAAGCTATTTAAAATACACCGCTTTCCGCAACACGATAATAATTTATTGCAATTATTTGTAGAACATAATATAACAACACCTATAAAACACTCAGTGGACTGAAAGTGGACACGCGGTGGCGAAACTGTGAAGAAATGAGACTACAATGGCATACGAGAAAAGCAACGCGGACTGAATAAGGGACTATAAGGGCGGACGGTAATTACATACAGAATGTGTCATTCAAATTAACTACAAATTTAATCAGAAATAGTAAATCTTTAAAAAAACATGGGCAAGATATTACTATGCAGTCAAATACATTAATAATCTTTTAAGTTAATGTCTATGGGGCAATATTCTTGTATTGTAGAGTAAAATTAAATGAAAATTTCTTAAAACATACATTGACATTAATATCAACATAATATATTTTTAAAGAAGTATATTATCAATCACTCCATTTCATTACACTGAATCCTATCTTACCTGCCAGTATCACAGTACATTTTTTTTTTTTTTTAATAAAATAGTATATTAATATATGAGTGTTTTATTATACCTATAGGAAACGGTCTTAAATATCCAGATATGCAGGAGATGGCAACCCACAACTTATTACTATATAAATTTAAAAGGCGATCGATTCTTTTTTAATTCGTAATGATTATTCATAGAAAACAGTTAATGAATAATGTACTAAGAGTTACAGCATTTCAAAGTGTTACATCAGAAATTTATTCATTTATAAAAAAGATTCATGAATAAACAATATTTAACCATCGTGCATCGTTATTAGTATAAATATTGTGTATTTTAAGTGACCCTAAGAAAGACGTTATTGATCATGTTCATCATCATCAGAAGCAAGTCAGTACACGTTCACTGCTCTTAGAGTTTCCCACAAGTCGCAGTCACAAGCTTGCATCCAGCGACTTCCCGCGACCTTGACCAGGTCATCAGTCATCAGCTTATTTTATTATACCATTGAATAGAATTAGCGCAAAATCATTATCGCGGATCAATGATAATAAACTCAAATTCTTAGTAATATCGTGTGCGTAACTACGCATTTTGGAATTCCTGATGAGCGCTATGCATATGTATAATGCATATTATAACTTAATTATTTCTTATGAGAAGGGCATGCAACTTGGTTAAAAATCATTTACCTCTAATGTTCATGGAATATTTTGTATTTTTCAAATCTTAAATTATCTTTAAAAATCTAGCTGTTTATTCAAATTCAATGACAAATTATTGTGAGGCACCTATTTTGCTATTGCCACAATCAACTACTTAAAAATAAAATAATAAATGTTTGACGATTTTCTGGGTATCCCAAATATACAACCACCAATTTTATATCGAAAACCAATAATGGGCATTATTGGTGTATGGCCACAAAATGGCGGCAGGAGAATTGATGTACAAAAACATTAGTTAAGGATTTGCCCGCCTTGCAACAAAGATTGCCCAAGAGGTAATAAGTATTCGATACGCGATCGAACATCAATTGTGATCATTATGCAAAGTGTGTAAATTAAGCAATGCCTTTTAAACCATCTCCATAACACACATTGTACGTAGTTTTAATTGAACGATAAACTTATGCATAACATCATTAGCACCTACCTACTAACAACCAGGAGAAAGTCCAGCTCTGGCAAGAAGTAAGAAACAGTTAATAATCTTTAGGATATAAAGATAGGTAATATAAAGATTGGTAATATAAAGTAAAATAAACTGATCACATAACTAACGGAAGCAGATTCCTCATCTCAGAAACTGCTGAACCAAGAACTCTAAAATTTTGTATACGTGTGGTTTTATACAATCCCTCTAGTCCCCAATCCCCTTATTAATAAACATAAAATAACTTTATCCAAGTTATAACCTAGTAATAAACTGACATCTGTCAAATTCCATACTTTTTATGTGTTTTTTAATATGGCGTTTGACAGACGTCAGTTTATTGTTAGGTTATTACTTGGCTAAAGTTATTCTATGTTTATTAATATGTTTGAACATTCTCTGTTCTCTCATAACATTATGAACTTCTAAAGGCATAATCAGAAGATCTAATCTCCTATTGAAATGCTCGTGACGTGTCTTAGCTGCTCGTATTCAATCAACTCAGTTAAGCAACGCTTTTAGTGGGATATAATCCAGGCTTCGGACCTGTTATCACTTATCTGTGATAATAGTAAAGCCAGCTGAAGGCCTTCGGGGGTCAGTCTGACGGTAGCTGACCACTCGTTTACCTCCACTGACATAGTTCACATAGTTTTGTCTGGTTGTGTAAGTAATACATTAAATAAAGTTGTAAGATTATTGCGTTGCAGCCTAGTTGAGCCGACATCGCTGTGGTTCCAGTCATCACTTTAGTCTGCTTATCTCTCACTATTCTTGGCATGCAATAAAATGTCCTCCTCTAGCTTAGAAATATTTGTGGATGTCTTTAATCACATAGTACATAAATACATCTATATCTATACTCATAATAATAAAGAGGTAGTGTTTAACTTTGTTTTTTGTCAGCGAAAATGATTTTTCTACTAAAAAGCTACATTATTCAGAAAATAGGCCATATTCAAGATTAATAAAATCCTCAATTCCTAAGAATGATATAATTTTATTATTCACGTCCAATGTTCTGGGCATGGGTCGGTTATTAATTAATATATTTTAAAATCCGTGCATCATACGTTTATGTGGTATGACTATCGAATTACTTTAGTAAATATAACAATGGAGTAATTGAAACATGTAGTCGTGCCCGACTATCTAATGGCATCGTAGTTGAACTGATTAGCCAACGTTGTCACCTACATTACGAAGGTTAGCCCAAGTACCATTAACCGTATCACTTTGTTTCCAACGTCCGCCACGCCACTCCCTACGTATTTACAACTATATCAACCATTACACAAGCGGAGTAATTTAGATCTCGTTACAATCAATTATAAAATTCGTATTGAATGTTGAAGGCCAAAATGTGACCCCTAGTTGCAGTCGCATAAAAAAATAATTATGTATATATAATTAATAATTGTGCAACGGTTTATAATATGGCATTGTGTTGAAACACGCCTACCTACTGCTCGTTTGCTCCATTATACTGTAAAAAGAAATGGCGAATTGCCCCTGTCACATAATACCAGCGCTAACTTAGAGTTGCCGAAGTGTGGTAGAGTAAAGACGGGTAGTAGCCATTTTGTGGTCTCTTTTTTTTTCTTTATCGCTAGTCAATTAATGTTTTCTTTTACGAAGAGTACAAAGTGGAAGAACCGTAATCGCTTGAAATCATACGATCGATATTACTTGATGCCTCCTACTTAACTTAATATCAATAAAAATAATATAATATTTAAATTGCAAGAACATTTTGGTACCAAACTTCTCGATCCATTTTCTGAGCGATCAAAGATCTTTTAGAAAACCGATTAAAATTCACCTTGTAGAGGAACGTTATCTGGGCAAATTAGATGCATTTCTGGGATGACAAAAGTAATCAAGTTACAGTCTGGTTAGAGATTAGAACTGAAGATGATCTGCATTTACTACACATCTCTTTAAACTTGCACACCTTCTGGACTCGCAACTTTAGGACATGACTGAATACAAAATCGGCCGCCAGACGTCAACGCATTCTCCAGCGAGAAATAAGTAATGAGTTTATCTGTTAGTGAGAAATATTTATATTGTAACGGAAATAGCACCATTATCCTTGGTTTCGCTAAAGTTAAAATGAGCTAAAAGCGCTATCGAACCATATTGCAATCACATAATCTCAGCATGATTTTTCAATCGTGAGTATTTACGTAATAAGCGTTCTAAGTAATGAGTATTTACCGAAATAAAATAACGATTTCACTTTCGAGGTAAAATACAAAACAGCAATGCGTTGGATGAAAAAATCAATTGCATTCTTAACACTCTTATGTGTGTGTATCTTAATACTGTTACTCAATAATTATCGCTTATGGCATTCGCTATGAATGGGTAGCTGACTGGCTACGTGTAAGACTAGCCCATATATTTATATACGCCTACAGACGTGCGACAAACTCACAGACGCTTCTTACATAACTGGTAGACTTTATATAGTTATATCTTCAGCTAGTTTTCGTTTTAAAAAAAATCTTTTATATAGAATGATCTGAATTCACATAAATAAAACTTCCAACTTATATTTTTTTATAGTATAATAAAGGATGCAAACATAGCTGCCACCTTACGACTATATCAAATGAACAAAAAGGACGCGCTGATACAATTCGACTGCAATGGATGGATGAAGCGCTACCTTACCTCATATTTTTATGTACCACGGATGGACCCATCATGTTTTAAGACTTGTTCCTGGTAATGGCTTAGGATAGTTAGTAATCATAACTGACATAATCATAACTATCATAACTATAGCTGTACTACTGTACATAGTTATGATTCTGTCAGTTATGATTATTCAATTTTCCTTATCGTGCCATAACTAGAAAAAGGTCAATGAAATCTTCTTGTAAGTCTTGTTAATATAAATCCATTTATTATAATTAATTCGATTATTTGTATACTATTATAAGGTTCTAGTATAGATTAAAATGCAACCTTGTGAGCCTATACAAAATGGTCGAGGTACGAGACACATTAACACAGTTTTAAAATTAACGTGGGAATTACAAAGTGTTTAGTTCAAATTTAATTGATAAAGTCCAGTTGTTCTCTAAACCTTGGATAAGAATCTCAATACTTCTTTGCATTTGTTCAGATAAGATGGGAAACAGAGAATAAAGGAATATTAATTAATAGAATCTTACAGAAATATGTAAACGTGCTAACTGCTAATAACATTAAAATGTATTTAAAATTCGCTTAATGTACAATAACGTTAGATTTGTTATCAGCTAAAGTTTATAGAACTAGTCACAATAACTTATAAAAATGATTAAGTTTTAACCCTTCTATTATAATACTAATAATATAATGGGTCCAATTCAGATACCAGAATAAAATTGATTTATTCTACAATGTGATAAAATAAAGGTTTGAAACTAAAGTTATAATTATAATTTTATATGATATTAACAAAAATTTAAAGCTCAGTCTTATAACTGTCTCTCTAACTCACGACCAATTATAACTAACAATTATAATCACAAAACGTACAAAGTAAGTCCAAGTGATAATATCAAAAATAGTTAGTAAAATTATTGTCTTTGCAACTTAACATTGAAATCTATTTTTATCTTCGAATAAATAACTTTTACTTTACGTACAACTGGATAATTAGAAAAATATAAAAAAACTGTTAATGATACAATATTTAATTCTCCTTAAAATAGTGCTCGATCTTGAAAATATCATCTTAAGTGGCCGGTAGCCGATAGAGGGTGGAGAAGGAAGGAGGGCAACGCATCTATATAACCGGTATGCGGGTGTTTGTAGACGCCCTCGGTAGCCATGAAAATGGCTCTGAATGCTCGTTTGGCCTCTTATACTAGTAAAAAATTTCTATATGTACTTTTTTATGATTACATTGTCGCACGTCTATGAGTGTGTGCTCATGAATGCCTGGGCGGCGCGTGCGCATACACACGCGCGCACAAGATATGTGCCCGCAAACCGGTCCCACCTGTGAACTTCCTCCTTCCGCGATATTTACTGGTTGTTCGATAATCATTTTCTATATCAAGAGTTCAAATTTTTTGAGTTTTTTTAAAGATTCTTTAAACGATTGTGCAGTGTATCAACTATGAAATAGTATTGTCACCAAGGAATATAGTCGATTGGTCTGGGTTATCACCTTATGGTGAAAGTCGTTATGCCAGTTGGAGTCTGTCGCTATTTTATAGCTTGATAAATTGCTTAGCTAGGGCTTGCTTTTCTAGGTCTTTGTTAGGTCTTACATCCACTAATATAAAGAGATTTTGTGTTTGTCCTCACATCCTCATAACTATAGCTATCATGCAAAGTTCGGAGAGCCTGTGTCCAGCGCCGGATATAAAGTAAGGCTTAAGGGCTTTAAGATCATATTTGTACCCATAAAATGACTCCAAGGTCTTCAAGACCCGGGCCCCGGGAGAGCTTAATCCGGCGCTGCCTATGTCCAAGAGAGAAGCCTTAGAGCCTATGTTACTTTGTATTTAATCGATTATATAATATTATGCGCCGACAGATTTCCTGAACTAAACAATGTTCACATAGTAATAAACGGTCCCACCTTGTAACTTTATTTATTCTAAGTGATATAGCCTTGCTATCTTTCCAAGTCGTCTGAATACTAAGCAGACCATAGCATAATGCACCTGCATAGATCGTTGTAAATGTCAGTAGAGTAAAAAAACAAGATCAAATGACAATAATAGTCTAAGAATTACAATAGGAAGTGAAATATGAGGAGTATTCTTAAGTTACGCTACGCAAAGTAAAAAAACTACAAATAAATTGGCATTTCTATTCTAGATGTTACTCTGTACAGTCCTGGTCACGGGAAGATTTATCATAGTTCTCCCTTTTAGTTTTGATTTCAAGGATGAATTGCAACCGAATCGACCAGTAGACCAGCTAGCACCACCGGGAAAATAACGTTAAGTCAATGCTTTTGAACCACTGGTTTATTAGAGTGAAGGAGAGCCAGGCTTCTGCATTAGTCGATACAAATGAGCGTCAAATGTCTCTATTGCTGGTTTACTTCTTGCTATCAGAAAAAAGTAACTAATATTTTTTTACTTTAAATTGTTTTCTCTACAAACGATTTAGTCCAACGTCTTATTTTGTCTAGCAACACTAATTCGTGAACAATAAAATATAGCAGCTGTAAGTGCTGCATTTATTTGCATGTCATTAAATTACTTGGCCCCCAGTTTGTACTTTTCACGTGAAAATAGTTTGAACTCGTGATATTTTAAGCTGACTGCTCATTTGCATAGTAACGCCTAATATTTTAGTGCTCAACTTATATAAAGTTTCAAATGTAATGGACAACAATTTTACTAACTTTTGTGAACAATTTTATGGGACTCAGTTCGTTAGAATTCATTTATTTATCATCATTGTCATTGTTTATCATCATTATCATTTTTAACCATTATAAAGCTGGATATAGACTTCTAAGGCTGGATGTAGATGACCGATGCTACTCGCATCCATCCTCAGTTAATGCACGAAAATCGTCTTCCCGTCTGGTCGTACGTCGACCAAAACTTCGTCTTCGCTTCTCTTTTTTACTTTAATTTATTTATTATGCACGTGATAGATATATTTAAATTGAGAAAAATACGCAAGTGTGTAAGTGTGTAAAGTCAAGTTCTCTACATCTTACATACAAGACAGGATGTCTTGTATGTAAGATGTTTTTGATGATTTATCCTACATTCACGAAATTATAATATGCTGACTAACTAAGCAATGGAAAAAATTATTCATTCCTATCTCTGAAACTGTTATTGAAACATGATAAGTTCCTATAGCATTTAAAACTTCAAAAACCTTTAAATTTATGTATTTAAAGGTTTCTTCCTAATAATTCCATAAAAATCATTAATTGTCATGCATATGTTTATATAGCTGAGTCCTTGTTGGCGTATGCACGTAAATATCTACACGACTGTCCGATTTTAAATTCTATCAGACGTTTGTTAAGATTCAAAATCGTTAAATCACGTACAAATCAACGTATTCCAAATTTAAATATTCCGTTGAACTTGACATAGAGCGTGATGCAATGTTTGTCTATGGTTTGGTAAACAAAACGCTAGTCTATGCTTAGGGTAACAATGTGTAAACGTTCTTACATTGACAAGGTTCCAATTAAACGATATGACCAATGCATATTTGCTGTCTCCTTGACTTCTATACGAGTGAGGTCGGCTACAAGAATTAAGAAAAGGAAGTGTGGCGATTGGACAATGGAAAAAAATGGCTATTCACAATTTGAAAGGCAATTTTGTGGTGAACGCCGTATTCGCACTGATAGAAGCTATTCATAGTTTTGTCACAATCGCTTTTAGATAATAATCTAATACCTGTCAATATAAGATAAGGATTTGCTGTTTAATATAATTCGTGTAGTCATTTGTCAAACATAATTTTAACTGTAGAGTTAATGCGGAGGTTAAGCTGGAGGTATTTAATAAATGTGTTATTTATGTATATTCTGTGGTGGCATGGACGCGGCGTGTTGTTTCACAAATTCAAATACATTAGTGTTGAGACGCAGCGAAGTCATCGTCATCATCACTGAGGCTTCGTATTTTGAGATAGAAGAAAAATATATAAAACTAACGACCACCAAGCTGGCGCATTCATACACGGCGGTCGCGGGTTCGAATCCCGCCTAGGTCATGAATGTTTATCTATGTAGTATATGTATTTATATAATAAAAATCTTAAATGTATAAAATTTCTTAAATTTATAAAAAAAAACATTAAATATATTGCCCGTTGTCTAGTACCCGTAACACAAGTCCTTACGGTACTTAGCACGGGGCTAGACTAATATAGTGTGATGCGAGTGTGATTGTTATTATTATTAGTGTCCTCCTAGCCGATTTTTCTGATACGGCCATGATCTCTGTCAGGTCAAATGCGCAAGTTGTAGGTATTAGGTAATATAATTTGAAGCTACCGACTGTATTCATAAACATATTCTATCAATATTTTATACTTATTAATAAACTAGCCTTCTCTTATTGCTGAATATCTACTATTCGTTAAAAAATCGCAGGTACGAAAATGAAACGAAAATTAAGATATAAATGTTATAGGTGAAAATTACCAAAAATCCCGAATGTGTTCCTCACATAAAAAAAATATGCGATGAAAGTTCAAAGATACCTTATTGTTTATTCGTATTGTAGAATCATAATTCCATAGTAAATCTCGGATGAAGTAAGGTTATATGGCGATTATAAAATATGTTATACCTACTAATTACACAATTTCTAACAGCTCGATTTAATGTTAGCGCTATGAAATTAATCTGACAGTATACTTCTTGTAATAAGCACCAAATATTTTAGTTTTGAAAGCCAACTTAGAGGAATACCTACTCAATAGTTATGTTCCTGTCTAAAATAGGACTGAAAATCGCACAGTTCCCATTATGTAATAGCTAATTTAATTTATGAGAGACGGATTTCAAAATTGAAACAATTCTACGGATTCCTGTCAAAGAATAAAATATTTTGGAAAAGGTGAACGGCGAACTCTATACGAACAATTTTGAAGATCTCTGATATACATGCTATGGAGTCCCATGGGGTTCATGGACCTCACTTAAAGAAACTCAGCTATATAATGATGTGATTCTTAAAGCTTATTTACTGGTAAGTAGTTCGAATCCGAACAAACTGGAACAAGTCATAAAACAGACATATCGTTAATGTTATGAAGTACGCTTTCTACAAACGCGACAGCAATTTTTAATACTTTACGAATGTGCTTTCGATGTTACACAACACGGTATTGCGTTCAGTGCAGGATCTAAAATATTTATAAATCATTAACAGTCTATTAACATCGCTAATAAATTAATAGATTGCTAATAAATACACAAACAAGCTGTTTTATGATATTTTTTAATATAAGGTGGCTTCTAAACCACTAGTCTCAACTTATCTGCCTCAAATATATCAACTCTACAATATTCACTCAGACAATGTATTATAACATTGTCCGCGTGTTTACTACACGTTGTTTTTGTAATTTATT
The DNA here is from genome assembly GCA_001625245.1 of Calycopis cecrops. Taxonomy (NCBI): domain Eukaryota; kingdom Metazoa; phylum Arthropoda; class Insecta; order Lepidoptera; family Lycaenidae; genus Calycopis; species Calycopis cecrops. The sequence continues at coordinate 59,853 of LUGF01013269.1, forward strand.
TTAAAAGTTATAAAATTTGTTTTATAAAAATTTTGGCGTTCTACATGCTTCATTGACTTTTCTGAAGAGAACTTCGCGTTACTTTAAAACTCAAAAATCAACAAACAAAACACAATCGATTTAATACTTTTATTACAACGAGGGACTCTCGTAAACGCTAAATCTATACCTATTGTATAAAATTTCGCAATAATATCTCCAATTCCCTATCTAACTTACGCGTAAATTCTAAATGTAGATACTATTAGTGTATACTTGTCATGAGTAGCTGCGATTTAGTAACAAAATCGTGTTACACATCCGACCATAGTCGGTTGCTGCACCAAAATTTATTGAATGCTATTAATTTAAATTGCTTTTTCATGAAACATCAGATAGAACGCCAGGATATAACTTAAGTGCACGCTTATTTAATGTATCATTTCGTCGACTCATTAATTTTAACAAAGCAAAAATTTATAGTGACTTTGTCCAGAATATACTTTTTATCGTTACAATAGATTATGACTACTACTTGATAGCGAAAAAAACGATTATAAATCGATTATCACGATTTCATCGTCTATTAGTCAAAGTTTTTAGTGTCCGTATTCTGCTAAAAAATGTACAAAAAGGTCTCAGTAAAAACTTTTTCTACAAAAGATTTACAGAGCTAAAACTTTTTGCACTTTGCTAATGATAGGGACGTGACTAAAAACCTCGCATTATCGGGATGTGATTACAAGTAACAGGTCGTTGAACCGTGAAGGCCGCTCACACGGTCACGAGCAGATAACAGCCTTAAAATTTCACTCATACTCGATATTAATGGTACATGTAGGGCCGGAAGAGTTTTGTAATACGCGCGTTAAAATTATCGATTGGGCGACTGATTTAAATGACATTCTCCTTGAGAATATTTTATAGTAATTAGTAAGGACATATATAGGCTGTTCCAACATTTGTGTTTCCCCTTAAATTTGGCTAACAACGATGCATATCCTCATATTTTATTATGAGTGAATGCATCCTTATAATTATGATTACATCATAAGTAAAACGTTACTATTAGACCCCCATTAGAAAACCAGTATATAAGTCCATTAGAGTCTTTACTGCACAAAATACAAGCACTAAGCTAATTAATTATGGAACATGAAACCTTGAAGACTGATGATCCATATCTTGAGTAACCCTAAAATACAAATATAGGTTCCCATTTAAGAGTAGGTAGCAAATCGAAGTAACGTAAAAACCAGATGAAAAAAGTTGGCAGCGTAATAAACTTCATTTGTATGCACGAGTTGTATATTATATAGCGGTTGATGGCGGAAAACGTTATCAACCTCTGACATATTGAAGAGTATTTACTATAGTATATAACTATATATTCTTTATTTTTAGAGGCTTTAGTGGCCTTGAAATGATGAATATTATCGGATCGGTGCTCATTGCGATAACTTACAGGATGTAGGCATCAACTAGATTCGGTGCCGCTCTGCTACCTTAAAGAAAATAAATATTTCACAAGCCATTATAAAAGTAAATTAACCACGACTAATTAAATAACCTATTTTTGCTTTTGCTTTTTGTGCTATCTACTTTACTTTGGAATGCAACGCGACTGCTTTATACTTAAACCGAGAGACTATTTTTACCTAAATGTACATTATTAATATTAATAATAATGTAATTACTATATTCATAATAATATAATAATATATAACAATAATATAAGGACTAATTACACAACGATGGTCTAGCCTCTTAATATTTACTTTAAGGCCTTGTGTTACAGGTTACAAAACTTCAAAAATATATTTAAGATTTTTATTATAAGCATTCACATACATTTAAACATCTCTGACGTGATCGGGATTCGAACCCACAACCATAAGTTAACGCTTAATTTAATCATCACATCACCGACTGAGCCAATCGACCATCGTATGCTGGCTGTTAACCTCAGTTTCACCCCAGTAAAATATATAGTACTGTAGAGATCCTGCACTTGATATCTTTATGGGGGCGTTTTAGTGCAGGTCCACCTATAATAGTAACCTACGATTGCCTATTCCAGATATGTGATTACTTTATGACTTAATTAGAATCTTTGCCAATCTGGCTGAATAATTATTTATTAACTACTGCAATCATACAACTTGTAGAATAGATATTATTTATTCTCATAAATTACACATAGAACATTCATATAGTTTTTATATAGCTTCAGGGCTCTTGCCCGGAAGACTTCTAGAAGAATAAGTCTACCTTTCATACTGTTCGAGAAGACTCTTCTTCTCTGCTAACCATCACAGTACATATATATGTATATTAAAATATATCCCAGCGAACTATAATTTTTTACTGGATGAAAAAGTTATTTATAAAAAATCTACTTTTAATATGATTGGTCATATAGATCAGACCACTTTTGACCTGGTACATATGACATGATGGACAGATATTAACATCTTCTTTATTTGTTAACTGATTTAAATGAAAAAACATTAAATGCTAAGTGAACCTCATCGTATTCTATTCCTAAAAAGTGCATCCAAATCAGTCAAGCCGTTTCTAGCGTGCACTAAGATACAGACATGCACACAAACATTCAAAATGATAAAAAATTGTTTTGAGTTATCTTACATATTTAAGGTCCCCCATCACGATTTTTAAATATATTGTTTATGTAAAGACAACGATCAGATAATAATTTATTATATATATATGTATAGCTAGATAGATAGATAGATACAAGTGTGTGATACAAGTGACAGCAATCAAAAAGAGTAAATACTTGTTTCGAGCCATCTATTACATCTCCAGAGTACTCCGAATAGGGAAGTGAGGGCTTTAAGGCGATTAATTCACTTCAAATTTTCTATCCGGTAATAAGTTCGTTTCGATAGAAATTATTTGTCCGAATAAGTAAACACTCACACTTTCAACCAGGAAATGTAATTACATCATGTTTTAGGAGCTTTGTGTTACAACTTTAAGGTGTGTAAACTGTGCAGAGGCATGGGTGAAAATGTACCTTCTTACTGAATAAAAACTAATAAAAATTAATTTATTATATTTTATTTAATTAATTTGTTGCATAAATGAGATCTAAATTACAAAAGCCAAGAACGGATCTGGATTATGTTGAGCACAAATATAGATTACAATCGAGAAAAATCTAGATTGTAATTTTTATTTTTCTTTTTATCCTGAAAATATATTTGTTCCCTTTGTGACAGGTTTTATCACAGATTATGATTTTATGCGGTTTATAAATAATTATATATAAATCTTCGTTGGTAACAAAGCTATTAGTTTGTTTATTAAATTGGTTATTTACATATTATGTCGAAATAATAAATTCTATTTACATATTTAAGCGAAAAATATAATATTTCGCTACATCTACATAGATGTTTTTTTACTACTATTATATTGAAGATGACCTCAATTTTCGTAGTCATAATACTGTTCATTGAACGTGTCTATAATTTCCATATAGTAGGTCACTAACATCATTATTATTAGTCTCTAAGGCCTCAGAAGAGCCTTGACATGGTCAAATATACTCCGTAAATCATACGACGTTTTTTGTTCTCGCGTATTATAAGCAAGAAGGCTCAGACATATTGTGTCCATTTAACGCATTGTTTAGTGTTTACCGTGGCAATATTCATGCTTTATGAGTTTGTTTAATTCGTTATTTAATAGCACTATTCGCTATAACATTCGCCATAAAATCCCACTATATGCCTTATGATGAAATCGACATGGTAAACCTAGAAGGGACTCGATTCTAAGAAGGTTTGCAATGGAAACTTGCATGGTGTTATAATATTGTTAAAATCATCAACGCCAGTCTTATTTTATCGTTTATATTTTTATTATATTATCGTTTATACAAATGATACAATAGCAATAAGCTTAATAAATGTTTGTCTGCCAAATTTAATTGTTACCCTTTTAAATAATTTTAGGAACAATGTTATCTTAATACTCTTTGAGAGAGCTTTCAGTTTCAAGTTTTGAACGAATAAATATCATCACTCTACTAGATTTCTATGAAACACATGTGGAAGAGATAGATAACAATTTCTTAACAATAACGTATCTAATGACATGGCTCCTTCCAGAAAACCACATTTATAGACATAATTGCGATAAAACAAAATCAAGTATCCAGGCTACATTCCACAAGACATTCCCTGATATTTATCTAGATTAATGTTTTATTTAATTATATTAAATATATTTTAATAGAGCTTTATGGAAAACGATTCTTCATTTAGTTACATAATATTGGCTTTTATTATATTTGATCAATAGATATTAATTATTGAGATTTTCATTATTATTAACTAACGAACTTGTAATGAATATTTATTAAAATGTTTTAAATATATATTTATTTTTTCTCGGATAAAAAAATTAGAGACAAAAACTTACGATGATAAAAGGTACGATAATAATTTATATAAATATCTACTTGCTCCTTATTTCAAATTTTAAAAAGTTGCTAAATAAATAATCTAAAAGATTATTTCGGGATCGGGTGTAGTGAATGTCTTGTTTACATATAAAAAGTCATTTGTATTGTCTTAAGTACCGTTTAGTAATGGTGACACCATAACGAAACTATACAAATTACTTTTAGATTAAGCATGTAAGAAATGATCGGATTGAAGGTCAATATATAAAAGAAAGGACATAGATCTATGGAACGAACGCAATGGATTAGATAAATCCGTGATTAACGCGAAGTATAAATAAAAATACGGTCTTACGTGAGCCTAACAAACTTTTTGTATAATTTTGTTCATATTCATGACATAAAAATTAAATAGAAAGCTGTGAATGATTGTGCGAAATTTATTTGGAAATCATCATTATATCTTCATGTATTACACAACCTTTTTGAACGGTTATAGATTTTTCTTTAGTGTCATTATTTAATCATTTCCAATTAGCGTACTTCTCCACTTATGTCATGATATTAAAGTAAGGTTTTCATTTACATTACATTAATTACATAACAAAATAAACCGTTAAAGTATTTTAAGCCGTTATTTATCTTGACCTATATGTTTATTTTACTAGTACTTTACACAGATTTCGACTTAAGGATTAACGATGTTTAGATGAAAATTTCACTTACGATTGAGAGGTATTTACTCATGGTGGCAAAAGGATCGACACTGTCACAGTTCCCGTCGAGACGCAAGCGCACTGCGTTGACCGTTTGGCTGCGTCCGATACTGACTCGCAACAGCTGCACAGTCGGCCTGCAATGAAACGGTGGTGGTACAGTTGTACAGTTGCCGCACAATACGCGCACAGTCACGTGTCTCGCTAATGAAAAACTGCACGCGATCGAGATTTCGCAACGACCTTGCCTTTGGCAGGGGTGGTTCAATATCAGTGCACCATTTACGTACTGTATTTGTTGAGGTGTTGGCGGCGAACAATTGTATCTGAAGTGCTTCAGTTGCGAGATCTCGTTATATAGGATAGCGCGCGACCTCTACCTTGCTGGATCAACTTTTTCACGTGGTTTTATTTACCCTCCAATTTTTTAAACTAAAATAGCTCTTATTCATAGAACGTAACGGTCGTTTGTGGCGTATATTGGGATTTGATTAAAGATTTAACTCGAAATGGGATAGAGTGTTAAGATAATTTAAAGTTAGAAGACGATGGTTTATTTTACAACCATCGTCTTTTACTAAAACAGAATTTAAAAAAAAGTACTTAATAAGTACTTTTTTTTAAATTCTGTTTTAGTAACTATAACGAATCATCATTCATCTTGAATCTTAGATACGAATATACGATGAGGTTTTTTTTAAGTTCCTAAAATACCTAGTAGGAGAACGTATTTTTTTTTTTTTTAGATAGACTATACGCTGAGGACTGAAGGTCAGTGCAGCTTCATCGATATGAGTGGCGAGCACATTGCACTCGAGCCACTGTATTTATGGTCGATAGGGGGACAGACCCCCCCTTCTTTCCCAGAACGATGGGAGAAGGCAAACCGGACTTATTAGGAATTAATAGGTTATGCTATTATTATCATGGCCGAGAGGAGAACGTATATTTTTTTATAATTTTTATAATATACTGTCCTTTAATGGTACGTACAGTACGTGGATTATGGGTTCGTCGTTAATATTTTATCAGTGATTTGGATCACAGAGAGATCAATCAAAAGCCGGATCTTTAACAAGGGGATAGAAATCCGGTCAATATAGGCACAGATCCGTGATCCAGTCCTATTTCTTCCATCAATGTACTAAATATATATTTTATTGCAAATATTTCAATATGAGTTATCATGGCCGCATCGCAGCCGAATAGGACCAGTCAGTTACATGATACTACCTTATCCGTCATAGCTATACTATCGCGTATTGTGCGGTGTGTAAGAAGTGAGCCCATAGGGGGATAAAGATGGGCATACATCTGCACAACCATTCACCGTGAAAATTTTAATGATCGTCGGTAGTCACCAAATGGCTCCGATCGCTCGTTTGTCCCGCAATGTTAAGGAAAGAAAAACATGTCAGCTGCTACATGGGCTATAAAATTCACTTGCCAATACCTTTTACTAACTGCTCGTCTTTACTGCAACGCACGTCATAAAAATTGCAGATTAACACTTAAAGAATCATTTTCCTGGACATTTCTGGATCTGATATTTTCTAGTAGAGATAGTGCCATGCTGCATAGGAGGAGGTAGTGCCACGCATGGTGCATGACACTACATCCCCCTATGCAACGGAGTTAGGTCAGCACGACCGGGAAAGTACCTCTCGCTCACATGATACCGGCGTAAAGTGACAGCGTCGCTGTCGCGTTTCGTGCGGATTGTGAGTAACCGGTGGCCCATTGGGGGAGGGGGATGATAGGAGGGCAACGCATCTGCGTAACAATCATGCGAATGTCCATGGCCGTCAGTAGTCATAAGAAGGCTCCGATTTCTCGTTTGTTCCCTTATGGCATTAAAAAAAATCATTGACAATATTGGTTAGATCAATGTGGGACTGGATTGTCATTTTCCTTATTCTATAAATAATCATTCATGTGGTTTTTGAACATGGATTCGCAGTAATATGTAGGGGCTAGGGTAGACGTACTTCCTTTAGAGCTACAACCTTTTGAGACTTCAGTAAGAGGTAGTGCCACACTGCATGCTTGCATGCAGCCGAATTGGGCCGACACCACCGGGGAGGTACCTCTCGCTTACACGAGACCGGCATAAAGTGACAGTGCGTAGTCGCGTTTCGTGCGGTTGTAAGTAGCCGGTGGCCTATAGAAGTAGAAGGAGAAAGGAGGGCAGCGCATCTGTGTAGTTTCTATATGGATCGTCGGTAGTCATTAAAATGGCTCCGACTGCTCGTTTGCCTCCCCTATACCATAAAAAAAAAAAAGAAACTTTCTGCCGTCTTCCACAGCTGTCTTCCATTTACTGCAATCCTTCGTCTCTTTCTTCCAGTTTTCCAGTTGATGTATTGTATGTAGTTTGGGCATACTTTGAGAGAAGTGTTGTCTAATGCTTAGGATATATAAGGCTTTTATGAAGAATAATTGACCTAGAAATTGCTCTCAATAGGCCTTGTAGGATATCTGCAGCATTCAGCAAGAGGTAGTGCCGTGCACTGCAGCGGGATCGGGCCACCACCAGGGTTCCTCTCGGTCACATAATACCGGCTTGAAGTGACAGCTTTGCTGCCGCGTTTCCTGCGGTTTCTGAGTAGCCGGTGGCCCTTTTGGGGAATGGTTCAACACATCTGCATATTATACGGATGCTAATGGACGTCGGTAGTCACCAAATGGCTCTGATTGCTCGTTTGTCCTCCTTCGCTTTAAAATAACTTTTATACTTTACTACAGTGTGAAATGAAGCGAGATAAATCTGTGAGGTATCTGACATGGAGTACTCGATATGACAGCGCAGTAAGAGAGTACCACGCTGCATACGTACATGCAGCCGAATTGGGCCGGCACGACCAGGGAGGTATCTCTTGCTTACACAATACCGGCGTAAAGTGACAGCTGTGCTGTTGCGTTTCGTGCGACGTGTAAGTAGCCGGTGGCCCACGGAGGTTTGAGGAGGAAGGAGGGCAACGCATTTGTATAACCACATGTTCGGTAGCCATGTTAATTACTCTGACTGCTGATTTGTCCTCTTAAAGGTTACAAGTGCGAGTCGGACTCGCGCACGAAGGGTTCCGTACCATTATCTACGAAAACGGGAGCTTATCTTTTGTATGGGAGCAAAAAAATCACGTTTATTGTATGGGGGCCACCTTAAATATTCATAGTATTTAATTTTTTAGTGTTTGTTGTTATAGCGGCAACAGAAATACACCATCTGTGAAAATTTCAACTGTCTAACTATCATAGTTCATGAGATACAGCCTGGTGACAGACAGACGGACGGACGGACGTACGGACGGACATCGGAGCCTTAGTAATAGGGTCCCGTTTTTACCCTTTGGGTACGGAACCCTAAAAAATGAGTAGAGTAAAAATAAGTCACCCATAAATAAACCATAGATAATGGCTGTCATGCTTCGTAGTCAAGTTCAGCTCAGCTCACATGGTGGTAAAGATGATGTTCGCAGGAAATCTTCCGCAAAGAACCGGAAGTAGTTGTGACCTTGTTGCGTTAAATTATTCAGAAACAAGTACTAACAATAAAATTTTATATTTTTAAAATCATACCGTCATAATATACTGTCCTTTAATGGTAATACGTTAATTAAGAATGCACGAGCCGGATGTGGGCAGTGTTGGATAATATATGTGTAGTATATGACGGAAGTATGGGAAAATTTGTGTTTGCTACTAGATATTGTCGAGTGCTAGTTAATATCCGTAATGTTTTACAATGTTTCTTTTGGATACGGAACCAAATAAATGAGTCCCAAAAGCAGGTTTACCTAACAATTAACCTTAATGAGCTATCTATTTATTTATTTTTTGTAGTATAAGAGGGCAAACGAACAGTCGAAGCCATTTTCATGACTACCTACACCATCAGACTTTATGTATTATTTTTTTTTTTAATTTATTATCAACATAAAAAATACAATATAAAATTTTAAAAATACATAATAGCATCAAAAAACCACTAAAACACATTCTCATAGAGACTTTTTGAAAGAGGTAGTGCCACACTGCATGCTTGCATGCAGCCGAATTGGGCCGGCACGATTGGGGAGGTACCTCTCGCTTACACGAGACCGATCATATTTACGACAGCATATCGCGTTTCGTGCGGTTTGTAAGTAGCCGTTGGCCTGTAGAGGGAGGAGGAGGAAGGAGGGCAACGCATCTGTATAACCTCTATGCGGATGTCTATGGACGTAAGTAGTCATGAAAATAGCTCCTAGTTTAGGCTGGTATCGTGTAAGCGAGAGGTACCTCCTTGGTCGTGCCTTCGTGTGATAGTAAATATCATCATCATCATCAGGCTATGCAGGAAGTGGGAAAGGTTGGAGGTCGGACGAAGATCGAGGCCAGTGGCGTGCGGGGGAGACCTATGTCCAACAGTGGACTGCTATCCTACTAATATTATAAATGTGAAAGTTTGTATGCTTGTTTCTTTGTTTGTTACTCCTTTACGCAAAAACTGCTGGTCCAATTTTCATGAAATTTGGCATACACTTAGAGAATAACTTGGATTAACACATTTTTTATCCCGAAAAAATGTTCCTATGCGATGCCATGGGATGATCTTCTATTTTCCACGGGATCGAAATTGACGCGGGTGAAATCGCGGGACGCTAGTAGTAAATATGATCGGATTTATTTCTAAAGGCAGGTAGTGCCTCCGTCATGACGGACAGTTCCTCCAAGCTAACATAGCATATAGCGTGTCGGCTATGTCACATATTAAAATGTAGAATAGTGAATTTGAATTGTTGACGTTGTTTTTATTGCTTTGGATTTTTGGACCAATAAAACCTGCCACAATGGGGAGCGAGATGATACCAATATACAATTTTTGAGTCAGATCTTTGCTGTGCAGCCGCATCAGGCCGGCACGACCGGGAAGGTGCTTCTCGCTCGCCTACCGTCGTGAAGTAACAGCATGTCGCGTTTTGTGTACTGTTTGAAATCCCGGTTTCTGGCCATTAGGAAACAGGATGGTGGGCAACATTTTTACATAACCTCTATATGGATGTTGATGGGCATTTTGTGGCATGTCGATTTTTGCTCTTTTTTGTAGTAAAAAAATCTGTCTTGGCTGCAAATCAGTAGAGTCCTGTTATATATCCTTATCATATAAAAACGCTTACGTTCTCCGGCTAACTTCAATTTCTAGTAAACCCCCGTCTTCTTCAAGATCAACAATTTCGTCGTATTTTTTTTATGGAATTCACAATGTCCATTCCTTGTCGGTCGTTGGCGCGTGGTTTTTAAGGCCGTAGTTAAGTGGCCACATGTGAAGTCTTCCGGTTAGTGACGAAGGTAAAAAAGATCACGTATTTCATCAGCGTTTATTTGTTGACTATGATATTTATTTACATAGCATTCTGAACGTAGGTAAATATTTATTGCTTTATAATTATTTTATTGAGGAAAGTAATGGTTAGTCGTGTGATAAAGTAGCTAATAAACAATTTAATTGGCTACCAAATGATTATATGATCCTTCGTGACAATATACATACTGTTGCCCGTGACTACGTCTGGGAATATTTAAGAAAGATCTAATTTTCATCCAGGATAAAATAGGTCCGTACTTTATTATGGTTTAGAAAGTCAACTAAGAACAAATCCTTTTAGGCTTTCTATAGACCACACTTCTCTTTACAAAATCTCATTTTCATCTAGGTAGCATTTGTCTTTACTTTTTATGTATTTCCAAATACCTCGTGGTCTAGTGCTGAGTAATGTTCAACCAAAGACTTGATGTCCTTGGTTGGAATCCCGGGACAGACCAAAAAAGTGATCCTGGGACTTTACAATTTTTAATTAAAGGTCCGAAAGTCAAGAAAAGTCTGGAAGTTGGCTGTAGTACACTCCCGTGCTTCGAAGAGCACGTGAAGCCGTCGGTCCTGCGCCTGATTTCTCTACGATCTCTCTACTGTGAACAGGCATATGCACTATAATATGTTCTGCGTATCTAGCTACTCTCTATAAAGTTGGCCGATGTGGTCGAAATTCGGTTAGGACGACATTATTTCGAAGGAATAGCTGATTTTCCATGATTCGACTGCTTTCAGAACTCTCTTTTATATTTTATTTAAAAACATTTTTCCACCTAATCCGGCTAGTTTGCCAGCCAGCTTGAATATCTGATACTATTTCGAGTATGTACCTATATATTATTATATTATTACCACATTCTTCTCCATTTACTTAATAGGCCACCGAAATGTAACGCCCCGGCCACAGCCGCAGCGTTGCGAATTGCGCCGCGGCGGCGTCGGCGGCAGCGGTGGACGTATTTAGGCTATCAAAAATTCAAAACTGACACGATAATGCCGTGAAAGTAGTGCGTTCTCAGCATAAGATGTCATTGAGTTTCTATGTAAATAAATAAAAGTATTAATTTGTTTATCGTTAGGTATTTATTTAAATTATCATAATCAATTTATTAATGACACATTCCTTTTTTTTTCATAATTATAATTATATATTTATGGTATAAGGGGGCAAACGAGCAATTCCATTCTATTGTTTCCGTCACACGCCGCGCCGC
>LUGF01013269.1:74171-88305 GCA_001625245.1 Calycopis cecrops
CGCCCCCGCCGCTCGCCGCTCGAGTATTCCCTCGCCGCTCGCCGCGCCGCAATTCGCACCGCTGCACGCTGTTAGCTTTGGCATGGCGCATAGATTTTCTAGGGTTTGTTTCCGCTCACCTCGCCGCTTGCCGCGCCGCAATTCGCACCGATGTAGCTGTGGCACGGCGGTAACATATGACTAGCACGATTTCAGTTTCCCTTTTATTTCTTTTTTAGTCATCAAGAGGGGGTTAATGTATAGTTAAATTCAGAATCGTGGGATCGCCATCCTTATCCCGCGGCTGCCCTCTTGGAAAAAGAGGCTGCAGGCGATATCGCATATCTGATAAAAGATTGGTCACATAATGAATATATTAGTATTATTTGTTATATTTTAGTTTTAGGGTAATATTATATATTTTTTTTGCTATTAAAGCATTTAAATATAATTTGATAAAATGATGATTTAATTTTAATCCTGAAACAAAAAATAAAAAGTAGTAAATATAATAACTAAAATTTTATATCAGATTGGTTTTAACCGTGATTATCACCTTTTAACTGGTCATTTAAATAAAAGTTTAAACATTTGTTTGTAAATAATAACTATTAAAACAGAACTAAAAGGAAAAAAAAGTAGTTTATGCAACTGTCGTTTAATGAAGGGTATTAAAACTCGAGTGTGAGTTTTTGAAACGAGCGGAGCGAGTTTCAAAATAGTAACACGAGTGTTTTAATACCCGTGTTATATGCAGTTGCATACACTACTTTATCATCAATAATGCAATTAATCAATTAATAAAATATTGCAAAACATTAAATTCTTGACTACGTGTATTGTCACAGGAAATCGCCGCCATTAAAATCCAACCAATGAGAGCGCAGCTGCAGCGCGCGCAGGGCCAATCAGGAGCGAGCGCGCGCTGTTAAGGATTTTGACATAAGGCTCTCTCACCACTCTGTCTCTCTCGCTCTCACACAATGTTATAATGAGATTTTACGATATCGATTTGCATATTATAACATCATGTCAAATTGCTTAAATTGAGTTTTTTGTTGTCTGAGCTATAACAGTAGTTATTATAAGTCAAGTATTGAAAACATAAGTAGAATGTTACAACATTAGTGTAGATAAAAGACTTAAGACACCATCGTCGCCTGCTACACCTACACAAGGATCGCCAGCGGAATACCACCAATGGTACTACACCTGTACGTTACAAAAACTCGAGATATGTGCTTTCTTAGAGAAACAAAATCGACAAAACAAGTCGACGTCGTCGACGTATGGCAAGAGACGTTTTTAAAGCCATGTAATAGAGACTCGAAAAACCGCAACTATCAATAATTTTGAACGACAAGTTGCGATTATGTCAATATGTACTGAACGGTTTAAAACACATGCGTAAACATCCGACATATCTTCATCGATTTGGCAAAAGCGTTTAACAAAAGCTGGTACGAAGGCTTGATTTGTAAACTATGCGGTCTACAGGTGTCAGACAGACTAGTACTTATCACCAGAACTACATATTATATCTAACCGGTACTTCAAATACCGGCTAGAGGGCACACTATCCTCTTTGCACCCCCTCAGAACTGGAGTCCCTCAGGGCTCTGTGTTATTCTCAACTCTGTATAACCTATACAGTGTACACGTCGCACTACGAACACCAGCATTCTATGAAGCTGGGTTATATTAGGCTTGTCTTCGCTTCCCGAGCAGTAGTGCACGTCCTAAAAAAAAGAAAAGAAAACTGCAGATTCTATCAAAAACTTGTATAGAATGAATAATGTCTATGAATACAGTAATGTTCCTTTCTTTTGAAACTCAAAAGCTTAAATATGAAAAACTAAAATGCTACATTTTTGAATGCTGATATTATATAATAAAATTGTAATATTACTTATAAATAGAGTTAATAGACTAATAAAAAAGATACTTAACAACTAATGTTGTAATTCGCTAAATGCAATGCAAAAACTTGAAGGTTTTGTAACCATTCAATGGGCAAGGAGATAGCCTTTTATGTTTTTGCAATTAATTAAAATAATCACGTGTGTAATTTATATTAAGCATTTCAATAAAATAATGTTAACATACACAATGTTTTATTAAAAAAATATTTATTAAATAAATTTAAACATATTTATTAAATAAATTATTCATTAAAAAGTTGACGATGACCATTTACCGGAAGTTTAAGTCAAAAACAGTTAACACAACCTTACATTCCTCAAAAGAGTCCGTAGCCTGGAAGTAATTCAACTAAGATTCTCTTTATTATTTTACTTCAAATTTTTATCCCTATTTCAACCCGTTACCGCCGATTTCAAAAATCATTTCTTGGTCGGTCCCAAGGTCACAAAAGCTTACATGCCTACTTAATATCAACTAGATCGGTTCCAAAGTAACCTTTTGTTTTTTTTTTGGTAACGCAATGAAATGCCTTTACGTACGCTACCCAGGAGCCCGGGTAACTCAACCGGTTACAGTGACGGGCTCGACTATGCCCCTGCGAGTGCCTGCAGCCGCTATAATTGGAGGGACCCGGATCTACAAGCAACAGAATCCCTCCAGCGACAGGCTGGCCTCAATGAAAAGGCCAGACCTCTGGCCCCAATGCTCCAACTGAGCACACCACGCCAGTCGTTCTAATCGACGCCGCCATCTACTGATTGAGAGGGACGGGTGGAGGACCTCTCAGCTGAGCTGCTCTTAGTCTACCACGACAGGGTGACAGCATCTTAGGGGGGTCCCGTAGTTACCTAACCTGGCCTGAAATAACAGGTTTTCACTACCCATCGTTTGTCTAAAATTCAAACAACGTGCAATATGAAGATGCCTATATTTGTGAGCTCAATAATTAGCTCTCCACATACATTGACGCGCTACATTTAGTATTTTTTATAGAATAGCAGGTAAAATAGCTACCTTTGGTCAATCAATATGAAGCATATTGATTGACATCCTAGCAAGAGGTAAGATTTCAGTGAGCAGGTGAGTTACGATCTTCGGACAGGAACTTAAGGAAAACCAGATGCTGCAAAAAAGCATAGCCACCGTTTGATGCAGATGTTAAGTATCTGAATTGTTAGTTGATTGAATAGTTGACCTTGGCTAGACCTTACGGCTAAGGTAATAATGATATTTTATATAATTTAATATCTTATTATATGTCCGCTGCCCGATATTGAAAGTGCACTGACCTCAGGAGTCATTTAATATTCTTACTCACCGTGAAAAATATTTTCAATAAAAAAATTAAATCAATAAGTAGTTATAAAAAAACTTGGTTTACTTGACTAATACTCGTACTTCCGCGTTGTATACACGCCCTTAAAGCTATACGCGCATAAATGAATAATGCACTGATCTGTAATGTATCATGGTCACCTTTAGGGAACTCTTGTTCCGCAGATTGACGTCCTAGACAGGATGTGACGTTGATTCTATTTATCCCCATCTTGTTTGGTGACCTCGTGTTTGCTGTTGAGCTTTAACCTCCACTGCACCACAAGCTCAGCAGAAGGGCTCGGGCTTCATGCCCTCCATACAGATATACTCATACTACTACTACTACATACATACATACTGATACTCACCGAAGCCTTACCTAATGAGCAAGGAGAATCAAGCGGGAAAAGCTTGCGTTTTCTGCTCATACAGCTTTTGACTGACGAGCAGACAGCTCCAGGGCTGAGCGGAATGCGGTTACAGTGCTTACAAAGTACTAAGTAGCATTAGGAAGCAGCACCAGCTCTTCTACCGCCTCAGTATTGATGAGGACTGCTTTTCCACGCCGGCGTATCTGTAACTATATCTTCCAGCAAAGGTCGTAGTCAAATAACGCCTGTACCGACGTTATACCATTCTGAAAGCATTTATAGTAAATTATTCGTTAACCGTTTTATTAATTCTTTTTTATTCAATATAAAACGCTTGTCCCACATCGCACCAATTATAAGGCCAAATTTGTCCAGTTTTTTAAACATATGCCATTTTTCAAAATTATATTGAAAGCGCAGTGTTAACTTTGAAGTCTTTTTTTTTGTAAAGTATATTTTTTCTTTAAGCATAGGTAGTGACACATTTGCGTTTTTCAAGTTTCATAATTCCCTATAATCTTCTTCTTTTTCCGGTCCCAAGATTGTGGCCAAGCTCTTCTCAACTGCTGTATTGACCTTCTTATAAGTTCTCTCACCAGCTAGCATTCTCAAACAAGGCTGTAGTTTTATGCGAATTCAAAACCGTGGGCTTTTCGTCAATGTATATTAAAGTACGTTTCAACAATATAATAATTAAAAACAGCATGTTATGTCGCATTATGGCACTCTTGCGTAACATTAACATGTAAGAATTTCGTAAGGTTCCAAAGCAATTATGTTCTTTTGTTTGTAACGTTATAACCACAAAACGAGCTGTAAAATCATTGTTTTAGTGATTTTACACAAACAGTCAAGCTTATTATGTAAGTATTTTAGCGGAACATTGAACTTGATTGTATCTAACATTGACACAATTCCAATCCACGGTTCAACGATCGAATAGGTACGCATCAGTTGATTCAAATACCCGTGATTACAATAAAAACTGCCGAGTCTATAGTAATATTGCAAAGAGGGAGGTAAAGTTTGTAACTTTGTTTGTTTGCAGTATGTAATCTTAGGAAATATTGCTAGTTAAATTTTTTTGCTAAGAGACAACTACATACTTATGATGTACTCAGGAATAACATAGGCTACATTATTAAAAAACTCGTCCAAAGTTCTGTTTTGAAGCCCTACGGGAAAGGCTGGCCAGAAGATTCGTTATAAACGACGATCAGGGAATAAAATTTACGAAGTTTTCCAAACACTACTATTTTTAAAAATATATGCTACAAAATATTTCAAATAAAATTTGGTGTTGTAATTACCTACCTACAGCAGTAGATCATGGAATTTTCAGGGCACCTAGGAGGTATATCGTTGACAGTTTTAATATTACAAACAATTTCATAATATGAAGCCTAATACTAGGTAATATATTGATGATATGAGTTGTTTTATTCACATTTTTTTTATAAATACGATTAAGATACACACAGATTATATACATGTCCGCCCCTCGCAAACCGCTATCCTCCCAACGGGCCCTCAGTACTCTCACAGTCACACTTCACGCTGCATCACTCAAATAAGAGGCCTCATTCTATGGTTGTTGTCAGCGCGATTTATGTCTTTTTTTTCATTGCCTTCCAATTTGATTTTTTTTAAGTCTATGTTTTACGGATCAAAAATTCTAAATTATTGTAATTATATTATGAGTTTATTATTATTTCGGAACATTCTCCGAAATAACAAATAATAAATTCAAATAATTAAAGTGTTTATTATCATGTTTTATTCATTATAAATTTGTCAAAAGCATAATTTCACTTAATTATATTTTAATTTGTTATAACATCATGTATAAGGCAGTTCCGATCAGTTGACTGACATCTTTCCTAACACCGCCACCGACGTTGCTTTACAATCAGCTTGGTACATTATGATTTATGTGTACAGCTCTAATGCAAGATATACGTACTACATATACGTTTGGGTTTAGAATATGCGCCATGTTTGGAAGTGGGAATTAAAGGACAGAGTAAATTTAGTCGTCGATGAATAGGCAACACTGAAATTTTACCAAAAAGCTGCGCTTTGTCCAGGCTACACAGTCATATTTTTCCAAGCTGATGTATTGTCCAATATGCTTGCTAAGTAGCAAAATATTTAGCTCTTGTTTTATATTTTTTTAAACCGTGATGATCTTCGATTTTTTGGAATTCGGTTTTACACAGGATAAGAGCCAAGCCTTCAAAGCTGTCGCTTGAAACATTTTAGCCCTTATTTGTGACTGTTATACGAAATATTCATCGTGTTATAAAAGTTTCAAATTTCAAGTCCTATGATTATATATTTTGTAAAATAATCTTCTATCAACCCAACCAAAAGTGTGCTTAAGATATTTGCTACTTATACTTATATCTTAGCAAACAGCAAACCAAACGTCAGCTATTTAGAAAAAAAATACTGTGTCGCTTGTTCTTCAAAATTTTAAAGTTAGTAAAAGTTTTAAAACTAGTCCATGCTTTCATTCCCACTTCCTGTTCTCTATTTAAAATATATATTCCTGGACACCAAGATATTAGGAACAGAAGAGTTAAGAACCTACTGCCATTTATTAATAAGGTTACAAATCACAAAAGAAGAGTTGAATCACTTTCTCTGTTTAGAATGTAGTTGATGCGCCTCGGCCTTCACCTTGTGAATTGCCTCGCCAAAGCGTGTCGTAAATACGTAAAAATCATTTATTACTTAATAAAATTGAGGCCAAGTTCATTGCGCGCTGAGCGTTACATGAAACGATGAATGGCTTAGGCAATAGATGCTACATTTGCTATTTTTTGGATTTCATGTTTTTCTTACATGCATGCATCGATTGTGGTTTTACTTTTATATTTATTGTTCTCATCCATGAATCACTTGTTTTTTTTTCTGTGCCGGACCAAAGCCTCCAATTGTCCAATCGAATGGACTTTAAAAGAGTTTTTGGAGATAGATGAGAGAGAATAGAAAGTACCTAGCTATAGTACAGTATAGTACCTAATGTAGTTCAATGTACATCTCAATGAATGCCTGACCAATATCAATATGTCGATTATTTTTTCGATATTTAAGTAGATATTTTATATATTTTGAACCGATATATCGATAGTATATAATGTCGAAACTGATATAGGTTAGCTTGGAGTAAATAAATACGAGTAAAAGTTTATTTCCGAAATAAATCCGTAGATTGTAAGTGTGTTAGTAACAGCTTTATTAGAATGTTAGTATTGTTAGTTTATAGATTATTACATTATAATTATTAATATTTAAGCCGTCCCATAGCTATATATATATAAATGTATAAATATAATAAATAAATTAAAATAAATATCTGTGGACGTTAGCCTAGCCCCGTGCTAAGTATCGTAAGGACTTGTGTACTAGACAATGGAATATATTTAATATGTTTTTATAAATTTAAGAAATTATTAAATTAAAAATTATATATTTAAGATTTTTATTATAGAAATACATATAATACATAGATAAACATCCATGACCTAGGCGGGATTCGACCCCGCGACCCCTGGCGCAACATGCTCCATATATCCGAGCCCTGCGCCACTGCGCCAGCCTGGTTTCATTTAACGCCTCTCTCTTTTATCAACCTTGTATATCATAGCTGAAATCTTGTTAAAAATGTTTTTTTCCACGGAAATCATCTACTCATATACACTTCGAAGTACGTATATGAGTAGATGATTTCCGTGGCGTGGCGTTCCGAGCGTCCAGTACTTGAGGGTTGACAATTCCAGTCAATGTTACAGGTACATTTCTTAAACTAAATCAAACATAAACTGATGTTCTTTTAATAACTTTGTGTCATTAATTTTGCCACTTGCAATAAAGAAATATGTAAGTAGATCTTCATCTACTGATTCCATTGAGAAACTAAGCCATGATATAACGATATGAACCTACTCAAATACAAAGGAACGTATCTTCAAAATCAAAGCAACGGTTTCTTTATATGAGCGTTACTGGTACTGAGTTGGATGAAACTCATACTTTGATGTACACTTTTTGTATGACCTCATCGATGAATCGCAAGTAGGTACTATAGATACTGTAGGCTATTTTTATAATAATTGGTCAAGATAACCAATCACGAAATGCATGCGATATTTAGTTAATACGGTGAGAATAAAAATAACAAAAATGCATTGTGTTCTTACAAAGGTATCCACAGCTGATCTTAATTACATATCCAGCCTTAGTAGCGCCAAGGAGTATTTTATCTAGACAATGTTCAAAATTTTAAATGTTTCATTCAAAATAAATAATAAAAAAATATTTTTTTTAATGAAACCAGATTTTACAAATATTTTTAACGTGGCTTATTATAATAACGTGGTTTACTCTACAAGAAGACTCAGCTAGGAGTATTTAAATAAATTTTAATAAATTTAAATTTATTATTTGTTTATTTAGTAATCGCTTAATATGTCTAATTTAAAGTGGTATTTGAACTTAAACTAAGCTGAACTTTTGTCTCTCAGGCTACAGTACTCTCTGACATTAACCTAATCATAAGAAAAACAAAATTACGATAAATTGTATCATAACGGTACTTATTACTTGAAAGTTACAGATGAGGCTGACTGAATTCGGAATTCTGTTGATAAATCACAAAAACTGACCTCGGAGACATATAATGTCCCTCCAGTGTACTTCAACTTTTCAATTGGTTTATACTAATATTACTTACAACCAACTTGTATCTACAAGTTCGTCTTCTTTGTTTATTCAATGTAAACACTTACAATATTTATTATTTAAACTAAACATCTTTTGTTTAACTCTACAGAATATTTGTTACTAAATGTAATAACGAAGGATATGATGTTATATAGACAGCCAATTACAGCTAGTCTCATTACTTAGTTATTAAACCATATTGTAGCATTAATTTAGTATTCATATAGCAAAACTTTAGGTTACTTTAAAACAAAGACTTATTGGACTTGAGACTTATGGAAGTAGATTTTTAATTATGTTGATTAGATCGTGTTTAATGTCTACACGTTAGTGATCGAGACCGGAAGGAAGGATGACGACAAAACCTTGCCCGGGCTTCCGACGGCTGCAGGAACTAGTCCAGCCACTGGCCTTCTTATATCGACTAATACACACTTTAATTGTTTAATCTAGGTATATTAGTCGGCGGTACAATGATATGTTTAACCTTTTTTTAATACGTATCACTGGTTCAATTTTATAAGGAAGTAACTTGTGGTTAAACTTGTATTAAGCACTTGAAGACTTGGTTTTCAGTTGAACTTACTTCCCGATAGAGACAATTTCGATTAAGATTTTCTTTGTGTAAATAGCTGCTGAAGTGAAAATGGGCACACGCTTATAGGACAGCGTGGCACATGGACCAGTGAAGATTATTGTGAGGACGCTGCGTTTACTAAGCCGAATTGTTCGACGGCCATTTACGTTTTATGTATTTGTAGTCTGTGTGTTAATTGAGAAAGTTTCCAGCAGTAGAGTCAGTATGATAGATAAAGGTGATGATGGTGTAAATGTTCATGTCAAATATTAATTATCGATATTTGACATCAACGTAGATATCTAAAATCACTTACTAATGGCATTATTTTTCTCTCATTCATTATTTTTTATTAATTTAATAAATATTTAATTTAACAAACAACTAAAAAGAAAGTATCCATTGAGTTATATGTAGGTACTTGTAACAACTCACTGAAAGTATCTTGGTACCTATTGTTATTTTCTTATTAGGCACTAAGTTTAGAAAAAGCTTTTTATTTCTCTATTAAAACAAAATTAATGCCATTTCCTAATTACCGGTTTTCTAAAGGTTTTTTTTTTCTTATTTACGATATTTAATATTTAGTAATTTAGCTTTTACTCGTAAGTAACATAAGTATAACTTTATTGAGTTCTATCAAAACTAGACTAATTCTTAACTAAAACTAGAATATTTCTTAGATACTACCCATCTGAGCGAGACATAATAAGGCACTCAAGTGATTCGCAGACACAAGACTCGTACTCTCTATTCCCTAACTCTCCTAATCCGATGGGACGACAGTACGAGACGACCGGACTGGTATCAGACGCAGGACATGCTTTTCGAGGTTGAAATACCTCCAACTTCCTTACTCCGGATTGCTATTAGAAATTTCAATATCCCTACAACATTTTAGTCCGATCTCCGAACTCGAATCCAGGACCTTTTGAATGTGATTGACTGCGTAACACTAGACCACTACTAGAGTAATATAATAACAAAGTAACAGCATTTAAATGAATCGGATATCGGTCCCATAAAACAGCATTGATAACTTATGTATTCAATATTTCACCATTATCAACAGCGTTTCTTAACGTTCGATAGTTGGACATTCGCAATTAAGCGCCCACTCTCCTCTCTCTAGCATTAACCAGTCATAAACAAGCGCTAAAGCCGGTGCTTAGATACAACTGAATAATTATAACAAGGGTTGCTAAATTTCACGTCCTCAGTGGACAGACTGATAATTTCGATTCCATTGCACTGTGGAATGGTTATAATCAATGCTTGCGAAATTAAATGTAGTTTTTTGTTCCTCTTTTGAACTAGACGGCGATTAAGTTAGTTTACACACAGCCACCAGATCTGGATGAGATCCGATACATATGTGGCACACTCGGATAAACAGACCCTTTAAAACGCTGCGGGAGGCGTTGGTCGCATTATAATGACCTGGATCTGTTAGCAACAAGCATCTCGGCGATTGGTCAGGCTCTCCTAAGGAAATGAACTTCGTCAAAAATCTTCTCCGGTGTTGATTTGCAGTGAGGACAGTATATCATCCTTACCCCTGATCCCATAACGGTAGGGCACAAGTTACGCGTAATGCCTACTTCGCATTCCTGTACGTCGTATACGGGCCATTATCCACCTCCTCTGGCCCGCTCCGCAACCACCTTCTAGGACATGACTGTTTCTCAGAAAACATCGCCTTCCAAAACATTGCACTCTCCAACATTAAGCAGATTACGCTCAAGAATAGAATACCCGTCTCTCCCAACGTCTTGTTAGATCGATACGCTGCACGGCCCATTTGAACCCAGCACTCCAATAATCTGTGCTGGATCGTATCCTGAACAGCCCCGTACTGATCCAACGCCAAAGCACACGCAGTGCGACTACATAATGTAGCTACTTCACAAATTATAGTAGTAATGTATGCACCTACGAGTTCTCAATTATTATTATCCGTCCCATATTGTAAGAAGATTGTATCCATCAGATTGAAGCTATAAGCACAAGTACAAATAATAGGTACCAATAGAGAATGAAGATGAAAGAAAATAAAAAAATAGCGCACTTAAATTAACGTAATTACATTATTTTCTTGGAAATAGAAAAGAAAAATGTCGTACTGTACCGATGCAATTTTTTTATAACAGATAAACAGAATCGGTTTTTCCTTATTAATAAAACATGAATTTCAAATTGTCTGGCCCTGAATTTCTTGCATAACGGGGCCAATATTAACAAGAAATATTTTTTCGCACGACCTCTCCTAGATTTCAACATAGGAACAGCTTTGCTGACACGCGACAAATTCATAATTACTAGCTAGACAGACTGTCCTCACGCAACACTCTAAAGTTAAGACTTGGAATTTCAATATTAGGAATTATTAACTTTACTAACTCACATAAGTCATGTTATGTCTTAAGAACAAGCCACTGGTATACTTATGCTTTTGGACTTATACTAAGGACTTATATTTATACTTATACTTAACTTATACCTGCAGCGGAACTTCACTTTCGGACATTGCGACGGGTCAGAGTTTCATCCTTACCACCTCGATGTCTGTATCGTGAGTTTTAAAGGCATTTTCCTTCCACACGTTCTGTGGAACAGTCTGACGGTCTGTACTTCCCAATGGAAACAACTTGGAGTTTTTAGAAATAGCTTAACTTTTTTTTATTTTTTTTTTACGCAGGGAAAATGCTTTATGCACCGTTCAACTGGCTACTGGGTCAGCCGGGAGGGTGTGCCGGACTCAGTGTAAAACCGCTACCGACTAAAAATCACTGCGAGAGCCTTCGGCCGCCATGTTGGAGTGTCCCGGATCTATCAGCAACAGGAGAAAATAGCTTAACATTGCCTCAAAGACCGGCAAAGCGCCTACAAGATCTACAATATTACAGATGTCTATGGGCGGCGGTATTCATCTACTACCATCTAGGAAAAAATAAATCAAACGAGTATTCTCGACCACTCTTAATACAATTAATATAATAATTAATTATCGCATAGAGGCAAAGGAAACACCAATATATCTGATGAAAAGAAAAGCAGTACGATTTTGCAAGTGTGTTCAGTCTAACATGAAGAGGAGGCCGATGAGATCAACTGGATATCTTAGCAAACTTGTTAAAGAGCAACTAGTCCAAAGGCAAAATAAACTGTAATAAATACTAATTGTAATAAATATATGAAACGACAAACAATTGATTGAAGAATATTTAGATTTTTTTTTGATGCAAGTGTGGTTGCCGCTGTTGATCCTGGCGAGGAGTAGCAGCGGTGGGAGCCAGTGGTGGGCCAAAGCCCGTTAAAACAAACTTAAATTATCAAGCTAACAATAATATTAAAAAATTATCGTTTACTTCCAAAAGACTTACTTAGGTATTCCTCTGTGCAAATAAGTTTTTTTTATTTAAGTAGTATAAGGTGGCACACATACACAGAAAGGCTATACAGATGCGTTGCCCGCTGTCCTCCTTCTTCTACATGGGCCAACAAGTAAAACATATAATTACGATCACCGTTAGTAAGAGGTAGTGCCATGCTGATTTGCAGCCGAATTGGCGCGGCACGAGCGGCGTAAAGTGACCACTATGCTGTCACGTTTCGTTCGGTATGTGAGTTTCCGGTGGCCCATTGAGGAGGAAGGAGGTGAAGAGGGCAACGCTGCATAGCCTTAGTTGTGTGAATGTCTACGGGCGTCTACAGTCATTGCAAGACTTTAACGACTTTGCCCTCCTATGGCATAAAAGAAAAAAAACCGACCAAATACGAGTTGGTCGGACGGACGGACGGACAGACAGACAGACAGACAGACAAGACGATTCGATTCGTTTTTCGCCTTTTGGCTACGAAATCCTAAAAAGATCTAGTTAAAAATGACATCTGTCTCTCGTAACCTAGTCTACAATCTGGACACGCCCAGCACTGAACCTATTTAAATAGATCACGCTATCTGTGGCAATGACATCAGTCATTAAAACTTAAAAAAACGCGATAGTAATGTAATTTACGAAGTGACTCAGTTGTAAATTACTTTATTACGGTTTTCTCTTGTAGCGACCTATATCGGCGTGTTAAATTATTAATTAATTATTATTTAATTTTATTTTAATGAATATTTGATAGCCTTAAACCCTTGATTTTGGTGTTAGATGCAGGAGCAACGGCCCCCCGGTCTTGATTCTCTATTTTTTTATGGTATAGGCAAACGAGCACTCGGAGCCATTTTCATGACTACCGACCCCATACCCACATCCACATAGATACTGTACAGATGCGCCTTACTCCTTTTTCCTCCCACCTCCATGGGCCATCGGTTACTTACACACCGCACGAAACTCGACAAAACAGCTGTCACTTTACGCCGGTTTCGTGCAAGCGAGAGGTAACTCCCCGGTCGTGCCGGCCCAATTCATGCATGCAATTTGCAATTAATATACAATTGCATGCAAGCATGCAGTGTGGCACTACTTTTGCTATACTTATTATTACGATTATCACAATATTCATTTTAATAAATTAACATGTTGCAGTTAAATGGGACTGCATTTATTCTTATCCGCCTCCTTCAAATCCCATTTTTATCTATTTACCTATGCTCACTATATACCTGCTAAATATGCTATTCCGGAAATTTTCCAACCGACTAAATTTCTTTGAAACGATCATATCGAATCGGTTACCGATTAATGTTTACCTAAATGAAATGTGACTGATGAATGAAATGGAGTGAAATTACGTTAGAAATCCAACTTTACAGATTCGACTGATACCTATTAATACATATTATCGCAATACTTGCACGGAGTCGCAACTTAAGCATTTGAAACTACAGCGTAGCTTATCAGCGCCGGATTTAGACTTCGGCGGCCCATAGAGCTTGTGATAGAGGCGCGCAAACTATTCGTGTAACTGTAGACAGTTTCTATTAAGGTGAAGTTAAAGAAGAGTCATTGGACTGGAAATACTGAGGTATCAGTATAAGCGGCAAGTACATATCTTCTGTGATTTGCAAAGGACATAGTCGTTATGGCCGAAACGCTTTTTTTTATTTTTTATGGTATGGTATAAGGGGTCAAACGAGCAGTTGTAGCCATTTTCATGACTACCGACACCCATAGACATCTGCATAGAGACTATACAGATGCGCTGCCCCCCTTTCTCCTCCCACCTCCATGGGCCACCGGTTACTTACACACCGCACGAAACGCGACAGCACAGCTGTCACTTC
>LUGF01013269.1:97989-108495 GCA_001625245.1 Calycopis cecrops
AATATCTTATATATCAATGTGCCAAATGCATGGTTAGTGTGTGTAAACTTTTATTTATTAAATTATAGTACTTTATAAACATTATTATTAAAATATATTAGCGTTTTGCACTTCTCTTACATGTAAACTATAATTGTGCCAAATTTCATACTCCTCCGACCGCGCAATTTTCGTAAAATTGTTCCTAAAGTTTTTGCTCCACGTATTTATTTATAGATACTTCACTTTCAGTATTCAAACAACCCAGTCACCTACGGTCCTTCCCCTATGCCAAAGGTAAAATGAACAATGGTTCATTTCCGATTCACGTAGAGAGCATTATATGCTAGTGTGAGCAATTGTTTTTGTGTATATAACAATATTTAATAATGGGTGGGGGCACCCCCGCCGAAATTTGAAGGCTTTGGGAATTTGGGTCTTTGGAGGACTTTGTGTTATAATGTTGTTTGCATTCGCAGCGTTTCCTATTGGTTAAATACTTTAAAAAAATATATGAATTATATATTGTTTTCACTAAGAAATTATGCCCAAATAATACACGGTGTAAAGATCAAAATGTTTGGAACACTTTTATTATAGGAACATTAAGAGGAGTGCTCGACAAAAAGAAACCAAATTTACCAAAAAGAAGTTGAGTTCTCGTTGGTGCACGATGTCTGTGTCCACGACGGTCCCGGGTTCTACGTTCTCGCAATCGGTGGTGAACAGTCTACAAATAAATAATGATTAGAAATCTAAGAAGTAAGAAATATAGAAATAAAGAAGAAATAATGAAACAAGAAGAAAACTTATTTACAAAATTCCACACAGATTAACAAATTTACGTACTATAAAAGGTTTACGGCGTTAAAATTATATTGACCAATCAGTCAGTCAAAAATCAGTTTCGACCTTGAGCATTTACTCTCATAACTGTAAGTAATTTCGGTAGCCTATTGCAAGGGACACTATTTCAAGTGTGATATCAGCAGTTTCGTCACATCTTTAGTGCGTACCAGTAACGTATTGTTACATAATATATGTGCATTGTGCGGTTCAAGGATATGATATATATATTTTATAGTATATGGGGCTAACTAGCGATCGTAGCTATTTTTATGACTACCAACGCCCATAGGCAACCGGCAGAGGTTATACTAAAGTATAAAATATGTACAGTAGGTTATACGAAAGTATAACCTCTATGCGTACCCTCCTTCCACCTCCCACCTCCATGGGCCACCAGCTACTTACACACCGCAGGAAACGCGACATCACAGCTGTCACTTTGCTCCGGTATCGTGTAAGCGAGAAGAGGTGCCGGCCGGTTGCTACATGCACACAGTGTGGCACTACCTCTGCCTAGAATCTTGCGATGCAGCTCGGAGACATACCTCGTGTGGTGCCTCTTTTGGACGAGCAAAAACAATATCTCCGGCTTCCGCGCCTCCGGTCCGGCCATACGGAAATACGCACTCTGCAACGCCACAAGTTCGCTGTTCATCACCTGTAAACAATATAACTAATGTCATTCTATGTATTAAATGTATTTCTATAAAAAAAATATATTTAGCACGGGGCTAGATTAACGTAGTGTAATAAGTTCACGGTTATTATTATTATCATTATTCACCAAGTATTGATTACACGCACACAAACGCTGACGCGCACGTACACGCTAGCGCGCACACACACACACATATGCACATACGCAAGCTCGCACGCACGCACACATGCGCACACACACGCTCGGGCGCAGGACACATGCGCACACGCAAGCTCTCATACATGATTCATAGCATAACTCTAGTTGCGTGTGGTACGTAGCATATTGCTGTCGCGAACCAAAAATGTTTCCCCTATGAAACGTCTCACGTCGCAATATTTTCGCTCAATGGGATCATCCAACTACCCCCTCCCCTTGTCAACAAAAATTTACAATATAACTGGCGAGATTATAAACTGTCAAAAATTATGAACCATTCACAATTTAACGCATTATTTTTTGATACTTTATAACATGTTCTGATCAAACCTAGAAATTGTTAACTGTCGTCAAACATGTAAGAGACGCATGTTCCCGCCACCTTTGGGCGTCATTAATTAGACTGGTTAATAGATTATTGTTTTCAATTTGTTTGTTTTAATTTTAATTGATTTATCACAAGAAATGTTAATATTAAAAATAAAGAACGTACGTTATACTGATCTCAAACAAAAATGATATTGTTTATTTCCTTTTGTCCACTCCTCTGTTTATTTCCTAACTCTATTCAACAGCACGAACTACTGTTAAAAATCGACCAATCAGGGACAGTTCACAATTTTACGGGTGGTTCAATCAGTTAGGTTGTGAACTGTGTCGTTTTGTTTACAATTTCACGGTTTGCTCAGGACAGATTATAAACTAACGAGAAACTATCTTACGGTTATACATACATTAGTTGGATTTGCAAAGAAATAAGCAAAGCAAATAACACCCCCCCACTACCTTCAGTGCTTACGTGATACTCGAACGACCCCAAACACGTAAAAAGGAACTCACCTCCGCGAACTGGCCGTCGGACACTCCGTCACGCAGCACGTAGATCCTCCTGGGAAGCCTTCCATTCTTATTAATGTACACCTTGAAGTGATCCACCATCATATCTTCGAATTGCATTATCATCTCTTTCTGAAATTTACAGGCATTTTTAACACATTTAAGTTGACGTGCTCCATTTTATAGAGAAACGGGACGAACGAGTCCCTTTGATGATTATCGACGCCCATAGGCAACTGGAAAGTCACAAACCTTTAGGGCGAAGCCAAATGAGCGTAATTTTATGAGTTCTGAGTCGCGTATTTTCTGTCGCGTAATTTCTGCTGCATTCAGTTTCATACAAAAATGCAGTTTGTACCACACGACGACGCAAAATGAGTTGTCTGCCGACTCACACGCACAAACTCGACCGAATTTCTGTCGGGGCGAGGGAGGGGCGGGGATCCATCGCACTTGATGACACAAACACCCCTTACTAACGCTCAATAGTAACTGAATAAATTACGTCCGTGTGGCAGCTCCACAGAAATTCAGTTGGCCCGGCCGAAATTCTGCGACTCACGACTGAAAAAATTACGCCCGTGTGGCTCCAGCCTAACGAAACTTTACGCGGTATGATATTAGAGCTATCTAACCAGTCTTGTTGGCCTATTTCGGATGCAATGTAGCGTTTCAATAAACGGGTTAGGATTGAAATGATGAGGCAAAAAAATCAGTCGAAAATGCACTATTGGACTTTGTTATTAAGTACATTTTATTGTTGACGTTCAAAAAGTAATTTCTGTAATTCTATTTTGAATAAAAACTTTTTGATTTTTTGATTTTGAATTTACTAAAGATAAATGACTTGTGCCGATAGTACTTTTTTTGGTTTTATTCGGGTATTCGGTTTATCCAACATCCTTAGGATACCACACAGTTTATGTGACTGCGTAAACGCAGTTTACCGCGAAACCGAAAAGATACTAAAATACCGATTTTTTTCTATTGTGTAATTGGGGAAACGAGCAGGTAGGCCCTTTTCATGACTCCCTACGCCCTCATTCCCCTTCCATGGGCAAATGGAAACTCAAAAACCGCACGTAACTTTACGACGGTATCGTGTGAGGATACCTACCCGGGCCGGCCCAATTCGGCTGCAAAACAGCATGGCATCTATACATATAATAAATCTGTAGAAGGGTCAATTCTGTACATTAAAATATTGAAAAAATAAAAATCGGTGTTACTGGATCGATACCAAACCCAAATATGCGATTAAAAAAATTTTTTCTGTCTGTCTGTATGTTCAGGCATCACGTGAAAACTAACGGTTCGATTTCGATGAAACTTGGTATAATTGTACCTTATTATCCTGGGCATAAAACGGGATACTTTTTATCCTGGAAAAATACGTAGAAAAAAAATAAATCCGACATCCGCGCGGACGGAGTCGCGGGCGGAAGCTATCACTAATAATTACCTTCGGCGTCTGTATGCTCAGCTCGATGTTGTATATGAAATACTTGGAGTCCATGGACGCTGTGACCGCGGCTATACTGGGCACGCTCGACTGAAACGAATACATTTAAATCTGGATAACGTCGATGTGCGTGCAAAAGTCGTTTTTTTATCATCTTCAAGCGTATAAAAGTGTATAAAAACACATAGCTACTTTTACACGAGCAATGACGATAAGCGAAACTAACTTTGGTCCTCTAAAACCACTATTAACTAAAGTACAGTACAGTAACTAAGAGTATTTTTTAACCTTTTTCTTTTGAACGGGGATTCTATCAATTTAGATATTATGTCAACGAACAAACAATTAAAATCATATTTTATAAAAACAATCTAGTATTTTTTACTAGTCGACCTTGATAGCATATCTGAAATGTCACATATAGAAATGTATACAAATATGGCAGTTAAATAAAAGTGTTAATGAGTAATATTTTAAAATTACAATTTTTATCGCATTATTTTTGTTAAAAACACACACGTGACCATGTTTATTTAACATTAAGTTCGCTGTGTGTCGATTCGAACTTAATGTTTATAACGCAAGCATATATAATAAAAAGCCTGCGTTTTTTATCCTATTCAACGCACACATAAATTTCTTCGTTTTGGAGTACTAAAGGACTGTTGAGAAAATGTGTCAAAGTTCACACAACAATATTTCTTTCAAATCCGTTTCCTGGTAGACGAATTTCGAAAAAATATTTCGATAATTTTATTTTTTTTTAATTTATTTTTTTTAATTAATGTTGTACTATTATATTATACATATTATTATTTATATTATTAAATTTTTTTTCCTGGTAAACTAATTTCGAAAAAATATTACGATAATGAGAATAATATGGTGTAAATATGAAAAACTAGTTGTGCCTCGCAATTTCACACGCTCATAATCTACAGTAGTTTTTCCATTAAAGAATAACAAACACATACAAACTTTATATAGTACTATATATAATTAATAGGTTTGGATTATAAATGTTAATAGTGTTCTCCAAGATTTTCAAAGAATATGTTCATACCGAAACACTTTTCTGTTTGATATTACTTTTTATATAAACCTATCGTTATCATACTAGTGCTTTTACTGTGTATACCTCACCTCTAGGTTTTCTAACTTATAGAGGTAGGAGTAAGAAACCTCCATACAAGAACTTTATAGGTATTCGAATAGACTGTTTCAAACAACATTTCTTATTTCTATTATTATATTAAAACAGAAATAAAGCACTCGAAACCTGTTTTTGAGCATACACTTTTATAGGTGTTCGCACAATATTGTAACGACTCCACGCTAACTCGACTCCGACTCCATCTCGACGTTTGGCAATCAAATGCAAGCTTTATATTGTGTTTCTTAAGAGTCAATTAGTCAAATTTGTAAGTGGTATACCACGCGTGGGCAACGCGATGGCAGCGCGTCGTCAACCTATTAACAACTTACAAAGTTGACTAATTCATACTTTTAAACTTTCGCGTTGCATGATTATTTAATTTATGCATACGGGGATTAACGTGAAACATACCGTGACCACGGTCGGTGCAACCCGGTCGAAACGTCAGGAGAAAAAACGGTATGTTTGACTAATTCACTCTTAAGAGACACAACATAAAGCTTACATTTTAATGTCATACGGCGAGTTAGTTTGGGTCGAGTCGGCATCGAGTCGGAGTTGAGAATGGAGTCGGCGTCGCGTCGGAGTTGAGAGTGGAGTCGGCGTAGAGTCGTTATAATGTGCGAACATCTTAAATCTGTTAACAGCTGTTACAGGTAATAAGATGCAGATTCGCGTATATACACGCATACAATGTAGGTGTATGTAGGGAATTTCTGCTTTTTTTTCGTAACCTTGAAATCTGTCAAAAAGTTTAAGGCTGGTTTTAGTGTCACGCGGAGCGTCCGTACGGACGGTCTGCGTGACACAAAAACCAGCCTAAAAGGGTAAAAAAACAGAAATGTTACAAGTGTTACAGAAATAATATTGTAACGGATTTAATGTGTAACCCTTATGAAAGTGTTATCTTGAGTGTTGAGTCCCTGCCTCCATATAACAACAATAAAAAAGAGAAAAATTTAGGTCCCTTGTAATCTCACTATTTCGGTGTATTAAAGAAATAATACAAATTACTATGCTAATGTAAGTATGGAGTGTAGAGGTATAGGCAGGCTACGCGTATGAAAAGTAACCGATAGAAAATATGAAATATGCGGAGCCAATCGTAAAATACCAATTGTCGATTGGTTAAAGCCCGCCGACCTCTTACTTCCGGCCCGTGAATGTCTTGCCTGTCTAAAGGTTGCCGACCGCTAGGCTAAAGGATTGAAAATAGTAATCATTATTTTAGCGGCTTTCTAGATGATTCTTGAGGGATTTTTAGTGTATTTTATATAGGTTAATGTAGGTTCTCCTTCCATCTCTATATCTTTACACTCCATATTTTTAAGAGATGCTATTGCTACATGCTCACCTGTTTAGTATCCGAACTCGCCTTGAATTTAATGTAGGAACAGAAAATATCGGTGATGAAATGTTCAGACAGCAATGGTTTCAAAATATCATTACTATATACGTATAGAATGTAGATACGAAAAACGGGACTCGAAATCTGCCATCTTTTTTAATGTTTTATCTACACTAATGTTGTAACATTCTACTTATGTTTCCAATACTTGAATTATAATAACTACTGCTATAGCTCAGACAAGAAAAAACTCAATTTAAGCAATTTCACATGATGTTATAATATCCAAATCCATATCGTAAAATCTCATTATAACACTGAGCGAGCCTGATGTCAAAATCCTTAACAGCGCGCGCTCGCGCCTGATTGGCCATGGCGCGCGCTGCAGCTGCGCTCTCATTGGTTAGATTTTAATGGCGGCAAGTTCACTGTGACAATACACCTACGAGCTCTACTGCTTGCCCAGCGACCGCTACAGCTGCTGGATCAATAATTAACATTAACTTTCAAAATTGTACCATCCAAAATTTTAACAATTATTATAAATAACTATTGTCAGCTTTTACTCTTGTTGTTTGATTAATTGCATTAGTGAAGATAAAGTAGTGTATGCAACTGCATATAACACGGGTATTAAAACTCGTTACTGTTATGAAACTCGCTGCGCTAGTTTCATAAACTCACACTCGAATTTTAATACTCTCATTATACGACAGTTGCATAAACTACTATAATCTTTTTAGCATAAAATAATAATATAATTATATAACTAGCCGTCATTATTAGCATTTGTTTTCATAGAACTTGTAATGTTATGTGGCGATACTGTACTGTACACATTTTATTACGAAAAACTAAGATCAATCTGTTGTTGCCAAATTTTGTGTATTTATACAATTTCAAACAATGTCATACTATTAGAATTTTTTGTGTGTTTGTTATTGTTTAGGAACTTTTGAACGTATTCGAATGAAATTTACATCGCACAGTGTATACAAAATGTTTATAGCATAAAAATTAATCCTACTCTGGGATATAAGATTTTATGCTCGTGAAAACATTGGGCACAGCTAGTATTACAATTACGAATTTCTATGTATATTGTTATCCTTTCACGCAAAAACTACCGTAAGAGATACGGATAGTAATTTGTTTTTTTTTTACTTTTAAAATCGCTAAGCCGATTTTAATAAACAAAAACAAATAGGTTAAAAAGTTAAAAAAGCATTGAAATAGAACATAAATATATTATACATATATTATATAACAGGCCCATAAGACGTCTACGATGCCTATAAACAGTTGAGTAGTATTTCAAGACATTCTCAACACGCTAAAAAAAAACCTCGCGAACCTACTTACTCTTTCTGTAATTTAAGAAAATTATAATCATTACTAACATAACAAATTTATTAATTGACATTCATAACAATTAGTTATGAAAATAATAAATATACCAAAATACGCAGTGAAAAAAAAATCTAAAATTCTAGTGTTCATAGCTATACACTACTATACATATATTCATAGCTATGCTTTACTATACATACGTCGCGGGCTTTTATTTATCATTATTGAAGACATACAATCCTAAAGGGGACAAGCTTCCAGACTGGCACGCTAACTAGTGGCTGAAATGTGAACTTTGTACAAACAATACTTTCTAGACTGATTTTGCTTGCTAACTTGCTTACTTTTAAAATGACTATGTGCGTGTGGCGTTTATTAGTAAACATTAAAATAAAATACGAAAATATAATTTCAATATTGCATGTCAATATGACATTGTCATTCTTTTAAGTATTTAATGCCTAAAAATAACATTAGGACACGCAACAGGCTAAAGAAAGTGCTGCCTGTTTGTTTATTGCACAATCCCTTTAGTATAAGTAAAGTCAATAGAGAAGCGAATCTAAAATGGCGCACTTGTCATGCTTTCTTAGAGCCCCCGCGCATTTGGCCGCCATCTGCGCGACCAGCGGCCAGCAGCCAGAGCGCGCAGCTCATAATAATTTAGCGACCACATCAAGCGAACACATACGTTAGTTGAATGCACAACGTGCTCTGTTTGTGTTTCTCGATGGCCGCATGTTGGGTCGCAGTGTTTTTGTTGGTCGCGCGGCCAATACGTGGGCGCCATCGACTGGCCGCGTAATGCGCGCACTGCCATTTATCTTGGAGAAATTCGATGGCCGCGCGACCTGGCCGCAATGCGCGGGGGCTCTTAAAAGCACACTATTGTTATCTTTAGTCACACCTGAGTGAGTACTGTAGAAAAAATTTTTTTTCCCTGGATCTGATCTATGCTGTCAGGACTGTTTTTGTTGAATTTTATTATTTTTTAGTATCTTTTTTTGTACTCTGATAGTAATCAATAAATATTATCTGATAATAAAATATATTGCACCAAGTAATGTTTACTTTAATATGAGGACCTACTTTTGCCAGGATGAAATATGATGTGTTTCTACAGTCTACACTATAGTAATATGATGTGTTTACTACACTACAGTACAATACTAAGATATGCATCTTAATCAAAGCTTGAGTTAATAATACAAAGTCTAATATACCGACCAGTATGATGTTTAGTAATTAATAAAGTAATAACATCTATTTTTTTCTGGATAAAAATAACAAATACAATGATATTGTTTTTTTATTACCGCTAAATTAAATCGTTTTGATTTGTAACATTTATCTTATAACGATTTATTTATTATATTATTTCAAATTTCGCCAAGGTCCGTTTAGTAGTTTTTGCATGAAAGATTAACAAATATGCATACAATCTTCAGCAGGTACAACAGTCGGTAGTGAAATATTCTAAATGCGAAAGTTTTATGTCTTATTTGTTACCTCCCGAACCAATGAAAGGATTTGAATAATTAAGATATTATCGACACATCTTGTACATCTTGGCAGCATCAGTTTTCTTAGATGCACTGTCATTTTGTAAAAAAAATAAGATCGACAAACTATGGCAGGAATACGCGAATAGGAATCTCAAAATTTTGTGCAAACTATGGACCACTCGGGTTCAAGATATTTCGAGTCCTATTGTAAAGGCCGTCGCAGACGTAGCTATAATACATATTAATAAGCCGTGCTATAATATATAATATAGTAAGCTACCACACACGGAGACGAATATATATTTTGCCTTCATTTCATTGATGGTCAGTCTATTAATATGCGATTATATAAATTACGGTATACGTTGGTGATCTCATAGAATATTATAATATAGCTGCGTGTGCGGTCACTTGAATATCTGCAAAATATATCGTAATATGCCTTGTTATGATTTATGTGAACATACAATATAGCCACCTCTGTGATAGGTTTAGGGCGACACCACAGATACTTTTAGACGTTGCGACCGGCGATTTAATAGCTTTTTAGAAGCTGAATGCAGCGACTGTTCGCTGGGAGCGCACACTTCAAAACGCCAGACGCAGCTATTTAGTCGCTAATGTATGTCAATTATTAATGTCAATTCGCGTCTAAATGCAGTCGCGAGATCGCGATCTATGCATTACTATGCAGTCGCTCGATGCAGTCGCATAATCGCCTGTCGCCGCATCTACAAGTCTCATGTGTGCAGTCGCCCTTAGCTTGCGGCTGTGCCTTAAAAAAAATGAAAGTCGACAAACTATGGCAGGTATACATGAATTGGTATTTCATAATTTGGCGCAAGCTCTCGACCAATCGGGTTCAGGATGGCGGATTTCGAGTCCTATCAATAATAACGCGTAAGCACGGCCGGACTCACCTGGTCCGGTGACGGGTGAGTGACGTCTGCGCCCACCAGCATCACGTCGCCTCCCTGCAGACACCGCGGCATGCAGCTCGCCTCCAGAGCTTGGTTGACGCCCATCAACTTGGAATTCACCTGGTAAACACATTTTTTTTAATGGTATAGAGAGGCAAACAAGCATTCGGAGCCATTTTCATGATAACCTACGTCCATAGACATCCGCATAGACGCTATACATATGCGCTGCCCTCCTTTCTCC
>LUGF01013284.1:14457-25363 GCA_001625245.1 Calycopis cecrops
CGCCTGGCCACAGCTAACCGCGGTGCGAATTGCAGCGCAGCGAGCGGCGAGGCAAGCTGGGCGGTGAAAACAAAAGCTAGAGAATTTACCCTCCTGGCCACTCGTACGCACTCCCTTCTCCCTCGTTCTCATTCCTTAGGTCGCATACGCACGCTCCGTGTCGACCCGTGTATTGGCTAATCCTTACGACTCGCGCTCGAGCGCGCAATCATCGTGAAGTTCTTTTAGAACCGAACGATAATTGCACACTCGGCTTCGTAGGGGTTGTCCACTTGATTTTCCGGCAGCCGCGCATGCCAGCGCTGTCACCGTTTGGTCACGTGGATGTCGCCCACACCCAAGTGGTTCTTCGTTTTTCGTTGTCTGCTGTTTCGTGAAGTCCCGCGTGCGTCGTTATGGACGGCGCACGCAACCCAAATGTTCCGGAGAAACCGAAGCCGCGCTCGAGATCCATATCAAGATCTCGCCCGGCGACGGCTTCAGGGATACAGTCCAGAGCTGCCACACCTACCCAGAGGAGTTCCGATAAGCCTGAGACGAGCATGCCTCACGGAGGCGCGCTGCCGGCATCGTGGCGGAAGAGGTGATCCCTCTGCCTAGATGCAGTCCGGCGGCGCCCGCCGGCGAGGCCAGACCACTTCCGTCCGGTGCCCAACGCCCGAACCGACCGCCCAGTCGACATCGCCTCCCTCCAAGAGGTATGTCGACCTGTTCGCGGTACCAAACCCGGTGCCTAGCACCTCTCGCTGAGGGAGCCGCAAAGGGGACGCAGCCGCAGACGTGGTCCTCTGACATGTCGACGGACACGTCCCCCGCGCCCTCGCGCCCCAACACACCGGACGCCCAGAGGAAACCGGACGCCACCATCCCTGCAGCCGCCACGGTCAAACCCAAGACCGCCCGCTACCCACCCCTCGTTGGTCGAGCGGATGCCGGATTAGGTGAAACACTTCGCCGAGCTGAGGAAGAAAATCGGGCACGCGCCAAACGCGCGGCCCTCTGGTCGAGGCGTTAGATTCACACCGCGGGATGAACACGAATATTGTGTCATCCAAGGCTATTTGTGTGATCTAGAGTGCGACCAGTGGGGCTACCCAGCGAGAAGGAGTTAAAGGTGGCCATTAAAGGCCTCCTAGTCAATACCGACCCAGATGACATATCGGCGCACCTGGAGCGGCTCGGCTACGAGCCCCAGTATGTGCGCAGAATCAACGCCATGCAGGGTCGCCCGGGATGTATATTCCTGGCGACCCTGAAGAGAACGCGGACCACCATCCCGGGGATATACGGAGTTTCCGAACTCCTAAACAT
Organism: Calycopis cecrops; assembly: GCA_001625245.1. NCBI lineage: Eukaryota > Metazoa > Arthropoda > Insecta > Lepidoptera > Lycaenidae > Calycopis > Calycopis cecrops. The sequence goes on from LUGF01013284.1 coordinate 15,769, forward strand.
ACCCGGGGTTTACATCTCGGCATGGCGCGGCCACAAAGTGCCCACTGCCACCGTCCCAACGTGTGTTTGCGGTGAGGTGAGGCACACGTTTCGCGGGACTGCCCGCGCCGCAGATCTGAACCCGCAACATGCGCCAACTGTAGCGGGGCCCACCCCGCCAACAGTCGATCCTGCCCAGTGTATGTGCGCAAAGCGAGAAATCGCCGTGCAGGGGCAGACGCGATTACCCGCGCACCCCGCCGACCACCCGCGCCGGCACCCGCACCGGCGCTGCACGTCAATCTGCTGCCACCAGAGGCCCCGTCGCTTATGGCGCCAGCCAATGACCCCATTCCCCGCTTCCTGTAATCCGCGAAGCCGCGGAAGAAACGCAAAAGGAGGCTCAAGGGGGGCCCCTAAACATCCACGCCAATCACCGACACGGATGACCTCATGGAGACCGACCCGCCGACCCCCGCACCGGTCGCGCCTACTGAGCAGGCCGCCACCCCCGCTGCACAACCAGCCCGCCGCCCAGCACGCCAATAGCCGCCGCCAGCGGACAACCGCAGCAAGCGGCATCCACCAAGACAGCGAAGCCGCCCCCACGCGTCCCCGACGCCGCGCCCCCCGCCCTTCTCACGCGGCCACGGATTGTGGTCCCAGGCCGGCCGCGTTATCAGTGATTTTATATTTGCTCTTAGTAGCGGTTGCCCACTATTTACCGCGCTATCCCACGCCCTTCCAAATATCCTCCTCTTCTTAGAAGAATATCCCCGCTGATATTCGGCGCCTTCAATTGGGATACCATTCGTCCAGTCGCTCGGTCGTGAAGTCTTCAAGACTTCGACTTCACGACCGACGTGAAGTCGTCTAGCCCTAGCGAGAGAGCATATCGCACCTAGGTCGCTGGTCGCCATCTGCTGGACCTCCACCGAGTCAACTGGTGATCTTACGCGGTAGGGGCTGATCGCCCAGGTGCGATCTCCGCAGGGTGACGACTTCCGACCGACCGACTTTTTTCCCACGGGTACATGCCCCCCAAGGACCGCCCCGTATTAACGGGGTGAGGAAGATCCCACTCTTGGGGAGCTTAAAGCTCCGATCGAGTTCCTCCCCAGGCCCCTTGCGGGGTCTGAGAGACAGCCACATACGCGCTTCTGGCCACAGCTAACAGCGGTGCGATTTGCGGCGCGGCGAGCGGTGAGGGAAGGCTCGAGCGACGAGTGCCGGGGACGGGCGGCGCAGCGCGCGGTGAAATCAAATGGTCTTGCTAGTTTGAAGCTCAGGGGGAGTCAACTTGGAGACCCGCCGACGCCCCGTGCGTCTTCTTCGACATTGGAGAGAACGCAACGCAGCGCTCTCACGCATTCTCTCCGCAGTCTCTTTCGTGGATATTACTGCGTCACTAAAAGTGACGACAGCATTCCAGGATATCGGACACTGGACCATGACCTGGACGCCGGTACCAAGCGAGTCTCCAATGATCTCCAACCTCCATGAGCGCTTTCTTGGGGCTCTAGTTGGGGCCTCCAGCACCCTAGCAGAGGAACACCGAAGGTAGCCGGGTTGCACTTCGTACTCGCCTTATCAACCGTAGCGGGCCTAGGTTCACGGCAGCTTTCGTAGAGACCACCTACCTGTGGTCATAGTCTGATAAGGATCCAGGGATCATCCTTTCCTAGGGCATACCTGGGCCATATCACAATGACAAGACGACGGAATACCGCGTGGTTTTAGTCGGTTCGAATCCGACATAACCATCTCTGTCTTCTGGCTCCGAGTATGAGATGGTCCCCGAGGGGGTTTCCACAAGTAAAAAAAAAAAGGGGAAGTCAACTTTTAAAGGGGCCAATGTCAGCTTGCGAAGGATTTCCGAAAAAGAGACAACGTTCTACAAGAAAATGAAAACAAAAATGAACTAATGAGAACTACCCTCCATATAAAAAACGAGAAGATTGTATCGAATTTTCGCAGTTGTTTATATGTTTTTGTGCCTGTAAGAAGTGAAACTTGTGAGGTCTGACTGCTAATATGGAAGATAAAAAAACCTTAACCTGCTCAAAGTGTGGTGTAACTTTAAAGGAAGACTCATCTCAAGTGTGTGCATATGATTGTGGTTTTATTGCAAAAAACATGCAAATAACAGTCTTAGCCTGAACAAAAGTCTTTTTTTTTTCAAATTAGAACACTGAGATATGTCACTTGTTCACATAGTTCAAGGAATACCAACATGAGAAAGAAAGTCTCAATTATGTCCAGGCCCGTTTTTGTGAATTGGTGGAACGAGCTAAATCATTACAATAAATGTTTTTCTTAAAAAGAAATTTCATACGCAAAATATTAAATTAAGTTTAAGAAGAGAATGCAAACGGTTAAATTTTAGTTGATTGATGGGATGTGAAGAACACTACAATATAAACAAACCCAAAATAATTATAGATAGTACAGTAGCTATAGGTATTAAGTCTTAAGCCCAGTATATTACTTTGCTCTGTGCTTAAGCGTTTCTGTACTATGAAAATAGAGTTTATTGGTGAAGTCTCAAAAATGGCTATGGAGCGAAAAATTAAAATTTTAAAGTATTTTGAATATGTTGTTTATGTGCAAAATATTATGTACCTATATTATTTAAATTTAAGAAATAAAAAATGTTAATCATTTTAATAAATAGGGAACGTGCACGAAACATTGAGGCCGCACATTCGCCACCCTAGTGATCATTTTAGGAATCAAGTGCTAGCAATACATTAGGAAAATGACAATGACAAGTTGACATATGTCATATATGTACAAATGAAAATTTGCTAGCATTCGGTTCGCATTTCAGCCACTAGCTAGCGTGGCAGTCTAGAAGCTTATTCCCTATTGAGCCTAAATCTTAGTAATAGCGTTCCCTGTTTTACCCTTTCGGCACGGAACCCTAAAGACAGTAAAGTACGAATAGTATATAAAAGGATTGGAATTTGCCGTCCGGTAAAGTTTACTTGCGAATGACACGGAGCGCTAGTGTGCACCGTGTAAGCATTATTTATGTATTAATTAGTCGTTCTTCTCTTGTTTATATGTGTTCTATGATGAAGCCGACCACAATTACTAGCGGCGTGAGCAGCGGATTCAGCGGACGCATTGAGCCTCGTGCGGCCGAAACAAATAATTTTGTTTTATTCGCGCTTTCAGGTTATAAAAATCATAGATACAGAAAAAAAATGTCAGTGAATTACTAAGTAGACCAGCAATATGGTTTTAATTCAATTTTAATAAATACCTAACGATAATCAAATTATTACTTTTATTTATATTTTATTTACATAGATAGGTTAAAATTACTAACAGCTGTTCTGGGGTGAAACAATTTTATTGAGATTTAGCGTTTTGGTTTAGTAAGAGGTACCACGAATCGGGTCGGCACGATCGCGAATTTTCAAAACATTTATCTAGAATATAAGTATTTCCTATATTTATAATAAAGACTGTAAAATTCATCAAGTTCTCTTTTCTTCTGGTTAACTGGGTGCGTTTCTATTCCATACTCAATGATATCTTGAGCTGAGGACGCACTTGTTTCACGCCATTATCGTGTCAGTTTTGAATTTTTGATAGCCTAAATACGTCCACCACTGCCACCGCCGCCACGCCGCTCACCTCGCCGCAATTCGCAACGCTACAGCTGTGGCCTGGCCGTTACGCCTCCCGTCAATGCTGCCTCCACGTCTGAGTATCTCTGTGATCTCCAAGGCTCTGCCGGACAGGGCTATGTATACCGGACAGGCTTGTGGGGAGAGGCCAGTCTAAGAGAAGCACGACTTGGGGTACTCTACCCGTCCTTATAAATCAGCAAAGGGCGGTACGGATTGGAACAAGTCGCGGGTCTGATTTGGACATTGGTGGCGTGCTCCTTTGGAGTACTGGGGCCAGGCGTCAGGATGGGAACTTAACCCCATTACACGGTTCCAAGTCGTAGTAGGGAGTGTTCAGAGGCAGCCAGTCAGTTCCCAAGGAGAAGAAGTCTGAAGTCTGGCATCTTCACCGAAGTCAGCCTGTCGCTGGAGGTTTCCTGTTGCTTGAAGATCCAGGACTGCTGAAGCCACCCTTAGGGGTTTAGTCGGTACTACACTAAGTGTCGAGTTCAACATAGGTCTAGGGACCACCCGGTATACCAACTAGGCTATCATACGTAATTATGTATTCCCCTGCGTAAACAAAAAAAAAGGTCTTACCTGAAGACTTAGAATTTGTCGCTAGCACCGGTTCATAAAAACTTTTATAAAAAAATACAAACTATATAAGAAGCAAATTTAATTTTTATTTTAGAATTAATTAGCTATTTGATAAGCAAAGTAGACCGTTCTTTTCTAATTAGCCCCATTTTACGTGATGTGTTTCTCCGGGGAGTCTTGTATCCAGACCGTTGTGATAAAAAAAATCAACAGACCAAAAACCATATTGTTTGATTTTTGCCTTGGTTTGATTCAACATTTTGTGTGTAGTTGAAGTGAAATTTATAGTTCCAAATTATAATTTTGATATTAAATTCGATTATTATTATTTTATCATTAAATAGGTGATATAGGAGTATTAACTTCCATTGCTTCAGTTTAACGATTTTATGTATATATAAATGATGCTTTAGAGGTTTTGCAAAGGAGGCGTTAAAAATGGAGGCTTCTGGTAATACAGACGCCGTCAATTTAGGCGTTGGAGAAGTGGAAGCTGAAATTGGAGAGGAATTAAAGCAACTTGATGAAGGGAAGCATTATGATACTCGTAGTGAAGTGTCTAGTTCATCTTCGAGTGAATCAAGTACTCCAAGTATAAGTTCTGTGAGCACCAATAGATCGAAGGATAAACGTCTTAGTCGAAAACGCGTAAAATCTACTAGCCATTCTCCAGTTCAGACAAAGAGACGTATCACTGCCTCTACATCAAAAATTAAAAATTACGATTATATGACAAAATTAAACTACTTATTTAGAGACACAAGATTCTTTCTCATAAAGTCAAACAATGCAGAAAACATAACACTTTCAAAAGCGAAAGGGGTTTGGTCAACATTACCACAAAATGAAGCTAATTTAAATCAGGCTTATAGAGAATCAAGAAATGTTCTCCTAATATTCTCTGTTAAAGAAAGTGGCAAATTTGCCGGTTTTGCAAGACTGTCTAGTGAATCTAGGAGAGATGTACCTCCAATATCTTGGGTTCTCCCTCCTGGCTTATCAGCAAAAGTATTAGATGGTGTATTTAAGGTTGATTGGATTTGTAGAAAGGAATTATCATTCAGCAGTACCTTGCATCTTTACAATCCATGGAATGAAGGAAAACCTGTTAAAATAGGCAGGGACGGTCAAGAAATTGAGCCCAAGGTAGCTGAAGAATTGTGCAGGTTATTTCCTGAAGATGAGGGAATTGAAATGACTCCAATTCTACGAAAATCAAAAGAATCATCTAAAAAAGCGTATTTGAAAAGTGGAGGTAATTACAGAACATATCGTGCTCCACTATCTTCAAGGGGATCTAATTTTAGAAATCGAATGAGTAGTTCATCAAGAAACAGAAGAAAGATATTTATGTCTCCTAGGAGCCGATTGGGGTCCGGTTCTTATAAAAGGAGATCACCATCACCATATTTACGAGACCGGTTACCCAGTTGGTTTACACGTAGCCGAGAAGGATTTAATAGCAGTGGGTCTGCTGCAGCTGAAGCATATGTAGCTGAGTATATGAGGTCCATGCATCACCAGCTGCCACCTTTGCCATATGTTCCTCCTCCTGGTTTTAGTGGTGCTATTGCTACATATGACGGTTTGCCTCCACCTCCACCGCCACCGCCACCAAGATATTATGAATTACCGGACTATCCCCGTTCAGTGCTTGTGTATGACAAAAGGTCTTATGAAAGATCAGTAGATGAGTTTCTGTGGCGTACCACAGATCGTTCACGTGCTAGAAGTCGTGATCGTGAAACACACAGATCCTACAGGGATCGTCGATAAAGTTATTCCACCGATGTAATAATATTTAATTACTAATAAAATAATTGTGTTTGAACTATGAACTTTTTTGAATTAAAAATCTGATAAGTGTTGTGATAAACTTTATTCATATAGTATTGGAACAATTTTGTTTTTTTATAGTTTTGGACATTTTATATATTTCGTTAAAGATATATTTATGAACTTCATGATTGTAATAGTGTAAACGTAATATAGGATGACAGTGAAAGAACTTTACAATATGGCTAGTGTTTTAAATAATTGCTACCTGTGCTTTGAAATCATAGGACATTTTAGATATAAAGTCCAAATTATGGACCTAAGGAGATTTAACTACTTGTACCTGTATGGAGACTTATTCTTTTTCTCCTTAAAGTAGGCGGACTACCAAAAAAAAAAGACTGATATTTTAGTATTAAAAACACTTTCAAGTTGGTGCTGTTGCAAGGCTGTGGATATCTGTGATATTTTTATACCAAATGTTTGTAATGCCATGATTTGTTTAAAAATATTATATTTTTATACCATCATTTATATCAATGGATACTACAATCATACAAAATTGACTGAAAACATCTCTATAATTTGAGAATAACATCCTAGTTTGCTAACAGACTTAGCACAGTCATACTTGCAACCATATTAACATCACAATAATATTACATTTTAAGGGATTGATAGATAATAATGAACATTCTTGTAATGTTTCTTTGATCCTTTTTTGAAGATTTGAAATTTTTATATGCCTTCCTATGACTGGCAGATATATGATATAGATATTATAAGTAGATAATTATAAAGTCTTAGTTCCGATTCTAACAGTTCTAACATCTATGGTTAAGAGCAGCTAACTTAAAGTTATACATAACAAGCAGTTGCAGTCCAAAGAGATAAACATAAATTCCTCTTTGGTATCATCATATCAAAGGTTTTCTTTGTTTAATGTTCACTAGAAAATTTTAAATATACTGCAATGATAGCTTGTATACTTTAAAGAAATTTACTGATTACAGTACAAATAGGTAAAATTTTATATAAAGTATATTAAAGTGAAAATAAATTATTACAAAGAAATATGCAAGTCACTAACATAGGAATTATAACATTGGCCAACTACTTTAACGTGTTTAAAAGTATTTTGACCAACTACAATCTTGTGATAGGATTCTATTAGGCAGTTTTAATTAATTCAGAAACAAGTCATGTTTTATTTAAAAGTGCATCTGTTTAATTCATGAAAACTCAATCTAGAGTCCCTATGTGGTGAAATAGATCCACCCCTATAGGGATGAAATTTTCCATAATCGTAAACTCACAACTAGGTCATAAATGCTGTGAGCTGATTTTCAGCTTAATTGAGCAGTTGATAGATCAAGCAATCAAACCGACAGGACATGTTACTTTATTATGATTATTGCTAGGTTAGACATAATTAATAGATATTTATAAAGAAGATTCCCTTACTTTATGAGTAAACCTGCCATGGGGGAGTATAATAATTTATAATGTGTCAAATATTGGGGAATATTTGAAATTTGCTTATTTTTACTTACTTATCGATCAGCATTTGTCCACTGGGTATATCACCTTCACATCATTCTGATCCTATGCACACTGTATTCTTTCCTTTTTGGTTTCGCAATGAAATTCTTAACTTGGTGAGATCCGATGGATGTGTGGGACTCATGGTTTAGTGGGGGCACACTGTATTCACTTTTCGTCCATGATGGATGATTCAGGTAGACCATACATGCAGACCAATATCCTTTTGTAAGCCTCCATTCTGCTACTGCTTATACACAGTTTATTTCACTATTTTCCCATTTTTAATACATAGATTATTTTTGGTTTATGTGAATTTATTTCTTATGTTAAAAATATTGATTGTTTCGTACTTTTTATGTACCTTTTTTTACGTACTTTTTATATACGATTTTTCTTTCTTTAAAATCTTAATAAATTGTCTTTCAAATAGAGAACCCCGCATCAAAATCAATCCAGTCATAATATGTATATGACATACATACATAAACATAGTTCACAACTTATAACATCTCTTTTATCAGTGAGGATTAAAATATACCTATTTAGTTGGTTTTTATCTTTGTACCATGAATTTGAAATTGTAATCTTAGCTTTTAACCTAGTCTTGCTCTAAATGGGCTAACGCAAATAATTTTTCCAATCCAACTAAAGAGTTCAAAACCAAGAGTTCCTGAGATAAGCGCATACAACCAAAATAACTCATCATCTTTATTACTATAAAGTAATAAAGTATACAGTATGTAACAAAAATCTTGTTGTTCCTTTTACACACATATACATATACGTATATCATTACTGAAAATCATAGTGCGATATAATCAAGTATTGGCCAATTAGCAATTATAATTACAACTAGAGACCGACCGAAATTTCGGTTACGGCTAATTTCGGCCAAGAAATCTAGTTTCGGCCTGAAAACAGCCGAAACTTTCGGCCGCGTGTTCTTCGAACTCTAACATGTTCTCATTAGTATATTATGTCCAATATTATTTATAGCCCGTCTAGGCTTGATACTTGCAACTTAATGATCTAGACTGCTTGGATCGGGTAAAGTATTACAGCGGGGGTCACAATGATCGTGCTAGTTTGCCACGCGCATCCCCGCGTAGCCCGCCAACCGACTAGTTCGTCAGCGTTTATCGCTATAAACGACCCAATCCGTCCTGGCCGCTCAAGTAATGATATCTAAGATTAAAAACCGGCCAAGTGCGAGTCAGACTCGCACACCGAGGGTTCCGTAACAATGGAAGACAAAGTTTACCAGAAACTAAAATAACTTGGTTTTTCAAAGCGTTTGTTGTACGACAAAGTTGTATTTGCGTTTTTTGAATATGTGTTATTTCTCAAAAATTAATAATGATATCTCGCTCAAACCAATTTTCGTTGATAGTTTTCATTGAGATCTACAGCATATATATTTTTTAGATTTCTCACTCTCTTATTTTAGAAGTTAGAGGGGGGGGGGGACGACACTCATTTTTCCACTTTGGAAGCGTCTATCTCTCAAATGATTAATTTTGACGAAAAATGGTTTTAGTAACCTTAATGTCATTTTTAAATACCTATTCACAGACATCCCTCACATACAGGTTGGATGAAAAAAAAATTTGATTCAGTTCTATGTATGGTGCCCGACGGCCGAAAATACTTTCGGAAAAAAATGGCTGTGACATACGAACGGACGGTTCCGTTTTTTGCCATTTTGGCTACGGAACCCTAAAAAATACAAGAGGTAAAGGCTTAAAACTGCACATTTTGAATATGAGAATACGAAAAATTGCACAACTCTATACATATATAACTCTGTTTCTCTGTTTTTATGAAAAATAATGGATTATGTACTAGCAAAAATTTGAGGGGTGTGCGGTTTTTTTTGGGGAATGTGCAGTTTTTCTATACCTTGGGATTTCTAAAATATACATTATTATCCAACATACACGTATTTTCTGTATGCCCTTAGGGTCAATTCACACCAAAAGCGCGGCGAAGGGCAGCGAAGCGAAGCGCAGTTTATGTGTCATATGAATTTCAACTTTATTTTCATTGCTATAGTACTTATTATCGAATTCTCGCGA
>LUGF01013284.1:34524-44960 GCA_001625245.1 Calycopis cecrops
AAAAAAAAAAACTTTTATTTCTTACTTTCAACTCACCGTGTGGGTTAGCTATACGAACTGGTATTGCATGTACCTGGTATACTACTTGGGTTATAATATATCAATTGATGTTTGTTAAATGAAGTCATTAATATAGTCCGTATTTATTACGTAATTACACTGATAACTTACACCACTTGGTTACCTGGTAGTACTAGGTTTAAGAGTTGGTTGCCGACTGGAGAGTGGAGAACCGCTAGACGACGCGCGACGGCACTGCATAAGTCAAGCGTCCCTGACGCGGGATTTATTTGTGTGTCGCCTATACTATCAAACTAGGGTTTTACTGCCACTGGGGATGCAGGTTCGGTCTTCCTTTTGACAAAACCGAACTCAGCAATCCGACGAATCAGTATAGGGCTTCTCTCCACAGCACGGTAAGAGAAAAAACAAATAATTTTTACTTCTAGCTTCCCTGTGAAACTGAATGTCCACTTACTTGACCTGCAAGCTATAAATAATAATAGGGACTTTAATGTGGGACCATCCGAAACTGGCCCTAAAGCTCGGCTTTGATGAATTGATTGATTGATGAATTTGTAGAAGTCCTACGTATGTTGTTTGCTACGCCGACGTAGCAATGCTACGGTTTTCACCAAACCTGATGCCGAGTGTGATGCGAGGTTTCGGGTTTGCGGCGGTAGAGAACTATATTAGCTTTTTATCGTTGTATTATTTTTTTTACGAATTTTTACATATTATATTACTGTAGAAACCCAAAGGGTAAAAACGGGACCATATTACTACGATTTCGCTGTTCGTCTCGTTTTGTTTCAACCGATGTTTACCTATTTATTATAATTGATCATGGAGATATTTACAACAGCGTCGATCGTTTCACTTGTAGCGAAGCTTTTTTATCGCAAAGAGCATTACCATCTCGACGAAAAAGTCTGAATATATTAAAAACAACCGCTTAAAAGCGGTTGTTCGCACACATTTAGTAGCCGAATTACAGTTAAAAGTTGATAATGATTTTTCCAATGATCTACAATAATTTACTAGTTTTCAGATTTATTCCTATATATGTGCTATAAGTTCTTACTTCTTGCCAAATTTCACAACTCCAGGTCAACGGGAAGTACCCGATAGGTTTTGGTTTTCGACAAAGTACGTTTTGATACAAAATTTGTGCATAATTGGCTATAACTTTTTATTGCGTTAACTTAGAAGTTTTTGTCAACTTAAACGGCAGGAGTAAAGTTACAATAATTGAAAACCATGCATTACGTTTGGATTGTTCTTACTTCTTCTCATTCATACGGAACCCTCAGTGTGCGAGTCGGACTCGCACTTGGCCGGTTTTTACTTTTTATATAGCATATAGACTTTTTTTGCCGAGACGGTAATGCTTTATGCTCTTTGCGATAAAAAGTTTTTCCTAAAAACATTGATCGAAGCTATAAATATCTCCAGGATCCATCATAAATAAATAACTAGCTGGACTAGAACGAGGCTGGCAGCGGAGTTGTATTAATAGGGTCTTGTTTTCTAGGGTTACGTACCCAAAGGGATAACGGGGCCCTATTTTCAATACTTCGCAGTCCCTCGGTCCGTCTGTCACCAAGTCACAGGTTTGTTTTTTCTCGTACCGTGGTGTGGAGGTGAAGAGAATCACAATACCGCTTCGACGGATTGCTATGAATGATTGGTGGGAGACAAGGTTTGGTCTTTTTGACCCATTTACAAGCGAGCGATAGTAGCCTCTTTCATGACTACCGACACACGTAGACATTCGCATATACATTGTTTAGACGTGTTGCCCTCCTCCATGAGCCACCGGCTACTTCCACACCACATAAAATACGAGAGCACAGATGTCACTTTACGTCAGTTTTGTTTAATCGAGAGGCAACATAAACTGGTCCATAAGCAGCGTGTTCTGCAGTTAGTATTTTTTGTGTCAGTCTAGGTCCTAGGGTGATAGCTGCTTTTCGAAGAATAATGACTTTGGCTCCGACCAATTTCGGCCATGGTGACTACTTCACCTCCTTTACTGGTTTGGCTCTGAAGCGCTTCAATGTGGCTATTACAGCCGATATTAACAGTAAACCCCGGGCGCAATGTGGACATGTTAGTTTGTTTGTCTCCTAATTGTAGTTAATGCCGGGGAGAAGACGAACCTTTAGCTCATCGCGTTTGGTGTCGATGTTTTGTCGCTGTTCTTCAAAATCTTAGACTTCAAATTTCTTTATCACAACTCATAATTTAGGCTCCTCTGTTGCCAAACTCTTCCTTATAAAGGGTTCAATTTTGCATATTTTCATGTGCTTCTCTGTATCAAAGAATTTGACCGCGATCCTTACGCTTGCCCTCCTCCTCAGAATAAAAATTATGCGTGACCGCACTAACGAAGCTGCCGACGCATTAGGTAAGCTTCAGTGCCATCGACAACGGCTCGTTTTACTACCTCGATATTACGCACTCAATCGGACCATCTAATCTTCATAATAGTACTACGAGTAGATAAACTTTAGTACTAGATGGGGAAAATTATACCCAAATCGATCCGTCGATATGAAGGTGTGATGTTAGTTTGCACGCTGAATGACGGCTACCTTCAGAAGTGGCCGTTTAAGTAAAAAAGGGCTGCTGATGATGAAGACTCATAAACCTCGTCGCCCTATAAAATATTCGCTGTGTTGGCTTTTGGTCCTAAAAAGGCTATAAAATTCACAATTTCAGTCTATCAACTCATGAGCCTTAAGTTAAATATTTCATTTTCTTTCAATATTATCAGCGCCTGTAAATACTATCCACCATGATTGCAAAATCCCAAAAAAAATATTTAGTTTTTTAAGTTGTTTCTATCTTTGCAGCTCTAATTATATATTAATCTAATAAGCAATGTTAAACAAAAGTCTCTAACATTGTTTGTTTGTAGAGAGTTATCTACAGAAATATTGTTCCGTACATGAACTTTCTTTCACTAACAGAAACCTACACTATCCAGGAGTAACGTAGTTTCACTCGCGTAAAAACCCTATGGACCCATTAATTTCTTTTTTGGAGTCAACGTCCTATGAAGAGGGCGCGGGTCCTCTAGTCATTAACATACAAATACATATTTTGGTGTAACTAAGATACCTAAGTGTAGGCCGATAGTGATAAGTCGTCGATAGTGATGATATTAATTATTAATTAAACATTATACAAATAAATAAACGGAAGCTTTTTTAGTCGAAACCAGCCAAATATTTTTTAATTAATCCGACAAGTTAAGTTAAAAATAGTTTGCTACTTTTGAGGCTCTCCAACGATTGTCATAAATGCCTCGTCTGTGCCAAGCTTAACAGGCCTTTGTAGACGTTTAGTGTTGTTATGTAACAGAAGGCGTGGAGGCTGTAAGGGGGCGCAGGCGTGACGGGCTGCGCGCGAGGGATGGTGCGTCAGTCGGCGCTCGGCGACCGGAGGTGCTTGGCATCTGCGCCGCGCCCCTTACCGCCGGAGCGTGGCTCGGGGCGTGGCGCTTACGTAAACAAGCGTGGTCAACACTGCAACCACGTCACTGTCCGTCCTAGCAAGACCCCATGTCGGCCCACCGCGATCTCGATATATGTGGATAGCCCATAACATCCACCGCCGCTGCCACTGTCATCATCGCTTAGCGCGCTTATAGGTGAGTGTCCTGTCTTCGCTAATATTGAACAGACATCTTTTCCACCGATTACATATTCTGTTAAACATATCTACAATCAACTAATTTGACTAGCCGATGACACTCTATTTTGAAAATTTGTGAAAAGGTATTTAATATATCTTCCTTTTATCTCTACTCTTATTTTATAATCTTGATAAAATCCATGAGCGACAAGATATATTCTTTAAAATTACATAGGGTGATAATAGATAGAATTAAAAATGAAGTTTCTCTCACGAAAGTAGCCCTATAGATAGCTATGGATACAAAACATATTCGATGCGACCGCTCACTGTTCAGTGGCAAGTCTAAATTGTGATACGAGTCGGGAGCCGTCGTGTCGTCGCTCGACGGCTTGTATTTCAACGAAATCGAATTTCCGATACATTATGTACACACGGACAAGAGTAAGTTTATCATTTGATTATGTAAGCTGTCGTAAATACACCTTAATTCCCAATTGAACCGTATTTTTATTGGAAAATCGCGAGATATTAAATTGTATTTTATGGAAAAGTCGTATCTTTCGGGGTGGCCCATTACATATTGTTGAAGATCTTATTACATGCGCATATGTTTATCGATCTTCAATGTGTTATTTATTTATTATATATATGTTGTATGTCACGATAACACGACTTAAGTAGTTTAAGAGAGTATTCGGTATTTCGTAGTATTTCGTAGCCAACGCTACGAAATTTAATATGTTCGTAAAAACATAATTATTCAGTACACTTTAAATTTCAAATTCTTCACAGATTTGGGCTGATTTTCTAAATACACGGAAATAAAAAAAAACATTGTGATTCGCGTATACTAGTACTTAATGTCTGTACCAATTTGATATTTAAAAATTAAAAAAAAAATATATATAATAGGAGTAAAGAGAAAATCGCCTCTTTTGTCTTAATATTAATATATTATATATTTATTGGTAATATAGTAGGTAAATATAATGAAAACACGCCTAGAACTATGATTTATAAGAATTATCGAAAATTTTATACTACACTACTAAAAAATATGTAGATGTAGATTTGGTATTTGTCTAAAGGAATATCATACCCTCTGTGTTCTAAATCGAGATGATCGCAGAAAATCTGTGCCTTAATTTATTGCTATACTGGGTATATTTACTCTAAAGCGAACGTTTATTGTGCGATGATAGAAATACGTTATCAATTATTCTCTGAGCTACTAAATAATGTAGATGACCCATACGGCTGGCACTTAAATGATCACTTGAATGTTCACGGTACAATACTAATTAAAGAATTTTCTATTTAACATATACATGTTTAAAATATCAAATTAGTACAGATATCAAGTATATTCTAATCGCAATATAATTTTATTATTTTCGTTTAGAAAACCAGCCCGAATTTATAAAGAATTTGAACGAACTTATCTTCGACCAGACGGCTAGCACTCCACATGATCACTTGAATCTTCACGGTATACGATCATGGATTAAAATAATAGCCTTTTTGCAGCGAGGTCCGTAATAAATCTAGTTTTTTGTTACGTTATTTATCAAGCACTAACTTGCCTATTAATATTATCTCAATAGCTTGAATATTAATCTCAATATGCGCCTATCAGATTGACTTAATAATAATGTGTACGTACTTATTTAATACCAATTAATTATCATAACGATGCTCTTAAGAATAGTATTATTATAGAATACACGTTTCTTCATATACTATTTAAATACAACTCTTGTGAAATGAAAATCTTAAAAGGTTTAAGTAGGGCATGGGCACCCAGTAACCGTTAAGCCGCAAGAAAATATAACAACCGCTTCAACAAGTTTCGTGGGATATTCCTGAACTACAACCCTCTTCACTTGTCAGAGGAGAGTCACTTACTGTCTATAATGACGCCACGCCGTCAGCGCCGTACGGCAAATACAATATACACGTAGTATAAATATGTTATAGTAGTTCCGTAGCGAAGCAGTATCTTTGCAGTTTATTAAAGTTCATTACTAAATGTAACTTGTGTTTTTTAATTGATAATAATTACACGAGGCCGGCGTAAAGTGACAGCGGTGCTGTCGCGTTTCGTGCGGTGTGTAAGTATCCGGTGGCCCATGGAGGTGGGAGAAGAAAAGAGGGCAGCGCATCTGCATATTTTTTTTTTTTAATATTTAAAGCGCCTGGCAACTAAGCGCTCATATTGTTAGTATGAAACTTGTACTGTTGGTAAATATAATAATAATACTAACATTAAAGTACAACAATTTATTTATTAAGAGCTGACTGCTCCTACAGGAACTTGATGTACCGAGCTACAGTGATTCAAGTAGAAACAGTCGAGTCCGTCGGTCAACATTGCCAGAACTGGGTGGTGGTGGTGGTGGCGTGTACAGCCTTTATGCGGATGTCTTTGGGCGTTGGTAGTCATGAAAATGGCTTCGACTGCACGTTTGCCTCCCTGTACCATCTTTTTTAAAATAGAATTGATATAAAGGTGTAAAGGTTCGTTTACAAGATTTGGCTCGCATTCAAATCACGAATGATAATGTAAATAGTGCTGGTGTTTTTCTTTGGATACATGTGTGTAGTTGTACCCATGAATATTTTCGTCGAGAGATGAGGGCGGATAGCTACTCATTTGAGTGCCCTTATATAAAGTATCGATACTTAATCTTATCGACACATTTTCTGGAGAATAATAGCTTCACATTTTGTAAGAGGTATTATTGCTGCATTGCAACTGAATTGGACCGGAATGGCGGGGGCGTACCTTTGTTCACCTAATACCGATTTAAAGTATAGCTAAGCTGATGAAGTTTTTAAAACTCCGGTTGCCGTTAAAGGAATATAATAAAGTATGGCATTGCGTCGGCAGAATCTCGTGTGAGGATGTTTATGAACGTTGATAAAAAACAGTTACAAGTAAATTGCAATAAAACTATTTATTTGTTTAACAATTTATGTACTTGTTTGAGACTTTCGTGTTTATTACACGTCATATTGTAATTACTTTACGGGTTTTAACACGGTAAAAATTAAAGGCCAAAATATATACCTTTGCCCGACGTTTCGACTGGGTTACACCAGCCAAGGTCCCGAGCCGACTCTCCAGACGAGCCGAATCGACCAGTCGGCTCGGGACCTTGGCTGGTGTAACCCAGTCGAAACGTCGGGCAAAGGTATATATTTTGGCCTTTAATTTTTACCGTGTTAAAACCCGTAAAGTAATTACAATTTATGTACACTAAAGAAAATCATAAAAAAGGAATCCTTTATATAAATGTTTACCTGCTACAGGAAAATGCGTGATATATTGCATTACTAATGTGTCAATGCTGGTGAGTGATGAGTCCTGGGCGGCAGTGACTTCCTTTTGCGAGGAGGTCCTGCGAGGAAACCGCGGAAAGCATTCGATAAGAAGATGCGGGTGAAGGCTTGGTTAGGAATCGTGTAGGAGCTCGCAGGCGGCCGGGGTTCGAGGATGGGCACCTGACTCCATGAGGCTACCAAGTCGTCGGGGTTGCTCTAATTGCCGGAGCGACAACTTTCGTGATGAAGACCGGTTCTTCAAAGGGAACCGGGCAGTCGCTGGAGTATCCTGTTGCTGATAGATCCAGGATACCCCTCGCCACAGCGGCCGAGGGCTTTCGCAGGTTTTTTACTCGGTAGGGACACGCGTCTCGTGTCGAGTCCGACACACCTTTCCAGCTCACCCAGGGCTGGTTGGAAGGTGCATAAATACATTTTACCTGCGTCACAAAAAAAAATACTAATGTGTATTATTGTCCATTGTTTGTCCATAATGCAATATAACCACGTATTTAATCGCAGTTTATTTAAGTATTTTATAATCCCGACGTTTCAGGAGATTTACAGCAACCATGGTCACAGCCCCTGTGGGCCGAACACCTGTTCTGTTGTCACAACTTATTCAAATTACCCGGAGATTTGTAACTCCACTAGCGGACGCACGCAACTTCGTTTACGTGAATCCGTTTTTTTCCGCAGTCGGTTAAAAAGTAGTCCATAGCCATCCTCGCTAAATGTACTAACTAATGTTGAAAGAATTATTCAAATCGGACCAGTAGGTCCAGAGATTAGCGCGTTCAAACGAACGAAAGAATATTACTGAATTCAATGAGAAGAGTGCTAATCATGATAGAAATACTAGGAACAGGCACAAACTAGATGTACCATTTCATAGACTGAGCAGAGTAAAGAATTCCTTTAGGGGTCAATGTATACGCCTCTACAATAAAATCCCAGAAAGCGTTCAAAAACTCTCAATCAACAAATTTAAAAAAGTAGTTAAGGAACGCTTGTGTGGAAAGGGATATTACAAAGTAATAGATTTTATGACAGATACCACACCTTGGAAATAGTACCCTCCTCCCAGGCTACTTCTATACAAAAATAAATGTAAATTATATTTTTTTAATGTATATAAATGAAGAATGTATAATGAAGAAATGAATGAGGCCCGCTGAGTTTGTTTCGCCGGTTCTTCTCAGGACAGGGCTAGGATTGAACCGGTGGTAGATGGAAATTTTGACGTTCAAAAAGCAATTTTTCAAATTCTATTTTGAATAAAAATATTTTGATTTTGATTCAGACAAACAAACTCTTCAGCTTTATATTATTAGTATGTATTTGTTTTGACACTATATTAGAATCGAAAGATATAATTTAATGCTAAATAAAAGTACCTATATTTTGCAAATGAGATCAAAATTATCGACTTATCGATTTATAGTTAAGTCAGGACGACCCTATTTACCAATGGACCCGGTAGTTACGGTTGTCACCCAATTTGATTTTATTTCTCGGCAGGAAAACGTCTACCAATTGCCGGTTCTGTCAGTTTAATATATAATTTTAGAGATTAAAGCGCTATGCATCTTAAGTAGATAATTAAACATATCAATTTACAATTCCTCTATGCACCTAGAATATTTCAGCTTGTATCTAGCCTCAGCTGCTGAAAGCTGAAAGCTGAAAAACTCAGAGGCCCAAAGATTTTTAGATGGTTTCCAAAATTAAAAATTATAAGTAATAAAAGAAGAAGAATACAGATAATACAGATCATGATATCAAATACAACAGAAACAGTTCTGGCAGAACTTACAAAATATGGAATAGCAAAGATACATTCTATGAATTATTGATTGCATAAATATTGGTTCAGTGAACAGTTGAAGAATTTGTACAAATATATGTTATTCATCAAAATATAAGTTGTTTTCTGTCAATACCAAAGATCATCATTACAAAACAAACATTTTGACTGAACTTAATCCGTAAAGTTTTTAAAGGAACTCCGTAGAACTTTTAATCCCCCAATAGGAACACGTCAATCTCAATTCCCAACAAAAAGGCATTTGGCCTTTTCGTTCGTTTGGTAAGTTAATATATTATTTAACAATAATAATCAACAATTAGGTATCGATTAGTTTCTTCGGTTGATAGTATTAACTTTTGCCTAAGTATGGATAATATATCTTGAATGCCCCATATTAATCATTAAATATGTATTACTAAGAAGCTGCGTTTCTACATTACAGTCACATCATGTAATACAACTTCGCACACTGATACCTCTTGCTCATAGTACAAGATATCCAAAAATGGTATACCTACTTTCAAACTCTAATAACTTGTTTTACAAACATCAAACTGTATTTCATTATTAATATACAAAATCTATTCTTGTGAGAAATAAATTACAATTGAAGAAATTGTGCTGATCTATTGGCACCGTTATCTTTTAAAAGGCTTCGATTTCTACTTTGTTCCCATATACGTTAAAAAATGTAGACTACACGACTGAAGTAAAACTTCATACTCGAAACTATGTTATGAGAAGGAGAGGGAAAGAAATATGAGCGCGCACTTCTCTTTCTTGCTTCTTCACTAATATTTGAAACGTAACTCTCTCTTTCTGTTTTCTCTAACCCTCTGAAACTTCCGTTCGCCTTGCCCTATCACACTTTTCGTAATGCTCTCATCACGCATACATTAGCTCAGTCCCCAAGTTAGGGCGCATAAAGAAGTTTTACTTCATAAAGGCTGTCCGTACAACTTCTCTTGCACTGAGAAATGCAGTAGAAATTGTACAGCGAACTGATGTCTCTCGCCTTTGCAAGTGAATCAATCTAGCCGGAAAGAACTTAGTCGTCGAGGATTCGAGTGATGTAAAGATTTAAAATGCATTGACATTGTATAAGCTGGTGTTGAGGTGTGCTCGCCCAGTGATGAGAACAGTACTCCATTTGATGTCTGACGAGTGACTTGAGCTTTCAGAGTTGTACCCGATGGTTCTTGAGAAGCTATTATTATATATCTTGCCAAATTACAGTTATAAAAGTTAGAGTGGTAAGTTCTAATAAGAGGTAGTGCTACATGCAGCAGGATTCAGTTCAAGCAGTCCGGATAGATACCTCTCGCCTACACGATAGCGGCGTAAAATGACAGCTGCGCTATCGCGTTTCGTGCGGTAAGTCGCTGGTGGCCCATGAGGAAGAGAGGAGGAAGGAAGGCGACGTATCTGTATAGCCACTATGCGGATGTCTATGGACGTCGCTACTCATGAATTTAGATTCGACTGCTAGTTTGCCCTCTTATACTATAAAAAAAAAAGTTTAGTAAATGGCCGCAAGAAAATGTCTACACTAAATATTCCGATGCTTTTAGGAGGACGAAGGGGATCGTTTTACGCGCAACTTAAATCTTCTCTGAGTTAATTCGGACAAAATTTAAACGGCTTCTTTCAAAGACTT
>LUGF01013284.1:55366-67293 GCA_001625245.1 Calycopis cecrops
CGCGCCGCACGTCCCGCGCGCGCCCTCCGTCATCACCGCCGCGCTCGTCGTGCCGCATAAAGCCTTCGGCGCGCGCGACTACACGAGAGCCGAGAAGGCGGCCTTGTCTAAACTGCCGCGCAAACTCAGCTTATTCTCCCAAGTGCGCCTCAATGTTACGCTTTCTATGCAAGGCCTTACGCCTAGTCCTATGTGTGAGTGCATTTTTCTATTCTATTTATCTCTTCGTATATATAGAATTAATATTTGACCCCGCTTCAACCTTCTTTACACGGTACTCTGTACTGCGAGCGGTTCTTTTAATAGTTGCCTGATTTAGGATTAATGAAAGTTTAGTTTAAATAAAATTAAATCTTATATTTAAATATGCATGTATACAAATAGTCATTTCACTAGACGTCTTATAAAATATTCATTAAAAATGTAATTAATAATTAATGCTTTCAGCTATCTTGGACTCGCTATGTAAAGAATTTTTAGCAGTGAACGTATCTGCTATACTCTATCTTATGAATCATGAACAATACGGGCGGTCTACTGCCTCTGCACAATATTTCCTACAACTCGCCGGATATCTTGGCATACCGGTAAAGCTTTCCGTATCTATGCACATCACATATCATAAAGCACATTTCTTCACATCTATTCTTGCCTTGGTTTTATGCGACTAAATACGTTTGCGTATCCTGTAGGTTATTGCATGGAATGCGGATAATAGCGGTCTCGAGAAGCATGCGTCCCATGCATCATTGCGTCTGCAGTTAGCGCCAACTATCGAACACCAGACCGCCGCCATGCTCTCTATATTAGAGAGGTACAAGTGGCATCAGTTTAGCGTCGTCACTTCGGCTATTGCTGGGCACGACGACTTTATACAAGCTGTAAGGGAAAGAGTGACAGCTTTGCAGGTACAGGTAAATCTTGGCGCCTTTACTTTTTTTTTATTAAATTAAACTCCTAACTAAATTTCGCCTGCGTCCGTCTCTATTGAGACTGCCATGACATGACATATTACTGTTTACAAGTGTGTGCGTAGATACAGGTAATTCCCTCATTACTCTATTCCGTTGGAGCGGCTATTCAAAACGCCTCTGCAGAAATCAGACGCAGGAACGACAGCTTAACGGGCTTGCCATGATTACTCACAAGCGCGGGCGAGCCAACCTCCCTTATTCGGACGTTAATGTGTTACCGGAATTTAAAAAAATCTCATCTGTAGTTAAATATGCTAACCACTAGACTAAAACTCAGAATATTGTGAGTGTACTTAAATAGTACACGACTGTACGAGTAATTCTTATTAACTATAAATTCCAGCCCTTATTGATAATTTCTCGCGACAATACCCCTAAAAATTGACAAAGAAATGAGAAGAGAAACAATGATGAGATATTTGATGATGCTACCATTTTTCCCCCATATAAGGATAATTTATTCTCATGGATATGAACTTTTCAGGATCGTTTCAAGTTTACGATCCTCAATGCGGTGGTCGTAAAAAAGCCCGCAGACCTCAATGAGTTGGTCACGAGCGAAGCGCGCGTGATGCTCCTGTACGCGACGAGGGAGGAGGCGGCCGACATCTTGTCGTCGGCTGGCGATCTGCATCTCACTGGGGAGAACTTCGTGTGGATCGTCACCCAAAGTGTACTCGGATCGATGCAACAACCGAATAAATTTCCCGTCGGAATGCTAGGTAATTGATAAAATATTCAGTCATAAATAACAGTACACTTTTATAGTTTTCACGGACTAACGAAGAATTTTAAAACGGAGTTCTTATTCAATTTCCATCCTGCTACGACATTTTATAGGACACTATTCTGTTATGTTCTTATTTCAATAAAAGCGCCGCCATTTTGTATTAAACCGTATTGAAACGGAATTTAATTCCAGGCGTTCACTTCGACACCTCGAGCTCGTCGATAATCTCAGAGATTGCGACAGCCGTAAAGGTATTTGCTTACGGGGTCGAGTCGTACATCACCGAGCCCGAGAACGTTCGATATCCGCTCGGCACGAGGCTGTCTTGCAGCGGGGTGGGCACCGGCGAAGCACGCTGGTCCACGGGGGAGAGGTTTTATCGACATTTACGTAACGTGAGCGTCGAGAGCGAATCGGGGAGGCCGAGCATTGAGTTCACGCCAGACGGGGAGCTGAGGGCGGCGGAATTGAAAATTATGAATCTAAGACCAACTTTAGGTGATCAGGTAATGTGTTATTGTACTTAACTTGTAAAAGCTAATATCAAATTTTCTAATTATGTATAGCATGTTGAAAACTGCACACAATATACTGTTGTAACAGTATATACCCTTATTATTTTTTAATCGTTATGCCAGTGTTTCCCATTTAGTGGGTCGCGTGCCTAAGCACACATCGAATGCGCAACATGACTCTAAATTGACAAACATGCCACCAATTGTTTTAGTTTCGCAAAGAAAAGGTAGAAAATTTGTCTCATAAATTATAATGATAGCAATGGACAATAGAATTAAGCTTCATTTCCTACAATAAATCATGTATTCGACTATTCGTACAATAAAAATTATATCATTTTTATTTATCACACCTATAATAAGAGGTAGGTTCCTACTCAAGTTCCAATTATAGTTCCAAAGTATGTAAGCTTCAAATATTTCTTGGAGTAGGTAATATGTAGAACAAAATCTTACTGAGGACAATTATTGCTTTATCCTTTAATGATTAATGACATAACATAACTTTAAACAAAGAAACTCATAATAAATTAGATTTAGATATTGCATTGATATTTATTTACTTGATCTGAAGGATACAAACGTCACATTTAATCATAAAAGTAGAACTAATAATCATGGCATTTTCACGTAGTTTCGTTTCATATTTTCAACTTAATTTATATGTATATCTTGTTCGTGTAACAGTTGGTGTGGGAGGAAATAGGAACATGGAATTCCTACCCGAAGGAGCGCCTCGTAATAAAGGACATAGTTTGGCCGGGCGGTCTGCACACGCCGCCTCAGGGCGTGCCTGAGAAGTTCCACATGCGGATAACGTTCCTAGAAGAGCCGCCGTACATCAACCTCGCGCCGCCTGACCCGATCAGCGGGCGCTGCTCACTCGACCGCGGCGTCATCTGCCGGGTGGCGCCTGAGGTGGAAGTGGCGGGGTGAGTGTTTTACACCGCCTCAGGGCGTGCCTGAGAAGTTCCACATGCGGATAACATTTCTAGAAGAGCTGCCGTACACGAACCTCATGCCGCCTTACCATACTTATTTACTCAAAATATAATGGAAATTTTAATAGGGATGATACACAAACAATTCAGAACGTACACCAATGTAGCATTTTGTGACACGGTACCTGAATCAGATGATATCACTGCAAAGTGACGATCGTGCTGCCGCTTATCTTGCGGTTTGTGAGTCTATTAGTATTGAGGACGCAGGGTTAACCGTCGATATATCAATTACGCGCGTCTACGGGTGTCGTTTGTCTTAGGCTGTGTCCCCAGCAGGCACACCGTTAGTGGCGGACTGAGTTTGGGGCGTATTGGTTTAGTACGCCCTTCCATTTATTTAAAATGGAGTGTCCACAGTTTGCTAGTTTTCGCTCAATTTACGCTGTTTGCAGCGTTACGTACGCCGACTGTCTAAGTTAGTGGCCGATTCATTGCGACGTACGAAAATTGATCTGAGCTTGCAGTTATCTTGAATTTCAGTCCGCCACAAATTTGCTGTCAGTCTCAACACTCAGTCGGCCGCTAACAGTTTGCCCACTGGGGACATGGCCCTAATGTGGCCACTGGTCGTATGTCTCCATTATAAAAAATTTATAAAAGAACGTAAGCATTTGTTTAAAATTGTAGGATGGAAGCGGGAGCAGCACACAGAAACAGTTCCCTGTACCAGTGTTGTAGCGGATTCTGCATAGATCTGTTGCAGCAACTTGCTGAGCACTTGGGCTTTACATACGAGCTGGTGAGAGTCGAAGACGGCCGCTGGGGCACTCTACATCACGGCAAGTGGAACGGCCTGATCGCCGAACTCGTCAATAAAAAAACAGATATGGTACGTACATTTCGAACTTCTACCACAGATTAATAAACTTAAATCTTCTACAATCATTTCTTGATTTTTTCGTTTAGTTTGTTATAAAAATCGTAAATGATTTCACCGATATTCAAATATGAATATTTAAAATATGGAAATGTTTTATAAACTCCCTTTCAGAGTCGAAGTTTTATAAATACTTAATTCATTGTCCGATATTTCGAAAAAGCGTTGTCTTGTCACTCTGTCAACTTTAATTAAAATATTTAGTAGGTAACTTATATAATATCTACCTTGTTTGATTGACTAAAGATACTTTTATAAAGATCGTAGCTATCTTAGTAATTTTGAAAAGATTTCAAATAGACGGTACCTACATATGTACAAAATATCGCAGGTACTAACATCTTTAATGATAAATTCCGATCGGGAGGCTGTAGTGGACTTCAGCGTGCCTTTCATGGAGACGGGCATAGCGATCGTAGTCGCGAAGAGGACGGGTATCATCTCCCCGACCGCCTTCCTTGAGCCATTTGACACCGCGTCGTGGATGTTAGTGGGCGCCGTGGCAATACAAGCCGCTACGTTCTCTATATTCTTCTTCGAATGGCTCTCCCCGAGCGGATTTGATTGTTCAACTGGAGAGAACTCGAAGAGAATACCTCAAAACCGATTCTCACTTTGCCGGACGTATTGGATAGTGTGGGCTGTTCTCTTTCAGGTATGTCCATTTACCCCTACTATAAAAATATGATATTTAATATCATTATCTGTATAATAATAAAGGAACAAATGTGTTGTTTGAGCCTTTTGGTGACTATATCGACATCCAAAGTAAACGACAATATCAATGCAAATGTGTTGTCATCCTTTACGTACTCCTACCTCTCTATTGGTCTACCGGAAATACACAAGCCACATGTCGCAACCGCAGCTTAGCTGTCGCTTGACATCGATAACATGTCGAAGAGGTTCTCCTCAGTGATACCGGTACCAAATCGGTTGTGACACAACAGGGCAGCTCTTATTAAATTGTTATGCACCTATTAAAAGAGTATTCTTATCATCTTATCCTACTAATCCTACTAATATTATAAATGCGAAAGTTTGTGTGTTTGTTACTCTTGCACACAAAAACTACTGAACGGATTTTCATGAAACTTTACAGTAATATAGCGTACATATCAGAATAACATAATAAGTTAAAATTTTGAATCATTTTTGAAGTCTGAAATCGACGCGGACGAAGCCGCGGGCAAAGCTAGTCTTATCATAATCTTTAATATAAGATTTATAGTAATATGTAGATTTGAATGTACTTATTGTTTGATAGCGCGTGTGGAAATGATTTAGTTATACATTTTAGTCATACACATTCACACAGAGAAAAAGCTGTTATCTAGGTACCTATATAAATCTCTGATAGAATTTAGAGCGCGAGCGCGTTTCAGTCTTGATGGAGGAAGTGACGTAGGAAATTAGTGCTACATCCTGTGCATAAAAGCTCATCCTAAATTTTCCTTTCACATATTTCCTTTCCAACATATTTTGAATTTAGTTTTTATTTTAAATACAAAATATGTTACAAAAGTAAAAGATTTGTTATTGAAGTTTTATGAAACCACGAAGCAAGAGAATATTTTTTTATTTAACTTAATGCTCTTACAAAAATAAGGATTATGAAATTAGATATACAGACAGATCGATGTAAATTACTGTAATAATATTCTCTGTTACTAACGCAATTAGAATGGCATTTGCAGCATTACAATTGTTATATTAATACGACAAGCGTTAGATAAACCTAAATATTTTATGCCGTCTACGTCCGATTCACTTCGTTAAAAAAGTCTCTTCTTGTCGTTTTTGTTACAGTTATTCAATTTTTTATGAATATATAAATATTTGCTGTTTTTTTTTGATGCAGGAAATACATTTACGTATGATACCTAGGAGCCCGGGTAGTCCCTACGGTGGGACTCGACACTTGTGGGTGCAATACTGACTAAGCCCCCTAAGCTTCCAGATCTGCAGGCCTCAGCATCCTTCCAGCGATAGGCTCGCCTCGGCGAAAAGGCCAGTCTTATTCTCCTTGAGGACTATCCGGCTGCCTCTGAACAGTTCTTACTAAGACGTCGGAACCGTGCAATGGGCTCAGGTTCCCACCCTGACGAGAGTTAGATAAAAGACATTCCAGTCTAGTCAAATGAGATACTTTATTTATTCAATTATAGAGACTTTAACAAACAAAAATATAAAGCATCTTCATTCTTTATTAATATTTTGAGGCCTCAGATTTTGGGCCCTTGAAATTATACTTAGACTAGCTGTGCACCGCGGTTTCACCCGTGTAAATCCCACAGAAACCTTTTTTCAGGATAAAAACTATGCTGTGTTAATTTAAGTTACCCTCTATGTATGTGCCAAATTTCATGAAATCGGTTAGCAGTTTTTGCGTGAAGAAGTAACAAACAGACAAAGACGCAAACTTTCGCTTTTTTTAATTAGTAGAGTTTAAGTTATTTTGACTATAAATATTTACCTCATGTGATTTATTGAACTCTGTAATATCTTTTCTGACAGGCTTCAGTTCACGTGGATTCACCAAGAGGTTTCACAGCAAGATTTATGACAAATATGTGGGCCATGTTTGCGGTGGTGTTCCTAGCTATATATACTGCGAACTTGGCGGCATTCATGATAACTAGAGAGGAATTTCACGAACTCAGCGGGCTAGACGACCCGCGGATAGCACGGCCGCTGTCGCACCGTCCTGCGCTCAAGTTCGGAACAGTACCCTGGTCGCACACAGACGCAACACTAGCCAAATACTTCTCAGAGCCACATGCGTACATGGCTCCGTAAGTTAGCCAATTTATGGATAGTTTGAGTTTGCTGTAGACTCTTCTCAATCGATTTCTGTGGGAAACTAGCATGATCCCATGGTATCAATCGTGTATATTTTTATCGATATGTATAGTATATTCGATCCCGTTTAAATATCGGAATTAATATACTTTAGGACACTGATCTACATAATATGGACAGAAAATTTCACAAAAATCAGTCCAGTCCTTTAAAAGGTAAAGGAATTTGACTAAAAAACTGTGACACGATATTTTTATTTAAATATAAGGCGGAAAGCCGGTTAGGAGGGACGCACATGTCATAAAATTCAAGGAAGGAACTCACTTACCATATTTTACGAAAAATTAACATAAAATGCTTATTTTAACCTACCCATTACAATTTGAAATGTTTATAATTAAAACTCTTATACCTATGCTTGCACGGAATTCTTTGTTACGCGATTCGTTTAAATTGTATAAACGATATAGTACATGCCTTAATTTATTTTTTAGCTATAATAAGAGCACAGTAAGTACAGGGGTGACGAGTGTACTGACAGCGGACCTCGATGCTTTCATCTACGACGGCACTGTGTTGGATTATTTAGTGTCGCAGGTACGTCCAATACGCTAAGCCTACGTCCGCATAGGCAGGGATTCTCAGAGTTTTTTTCTTTATAGGAGGGTAAACGAGCAGTCGGAGTAATTTTCATGGCTACTGACGCCCACAAACATCCGCATAGAGGCTATACAGATGCGCTGCCCTCCTTTCTCCTCCCACCTCCTTGGCCCACCGGCTACTTACACACTGCACGAAACGCGACAGCACAGCTGTCACTTTACGCGGATCTCGTGTAAGCAAGAGGTACCTCCCCGGTCGTACCGGCCCAATTCGACTGCATGCAAGCATGCAGTGTGGCACTACCTCTTATAAACTTACTGCCTAGTCTCTGGTATCCGAGCTACTTAGGCCACTATTGAACATTAGACTCAACTAGCAAGTCGCTAAGTTGTGTCGCATCTCACGGAGAACTAAAATCTAGCTAGGTCCTGTCTGTGCGGACGTAGCCTAATACTACGAAAAGTAAAAGAAATTCAAATACCAACAAGATTTATTGTAAATTTGTAGGACGAGGATTGCAGACTATTGACAGTCGGTTCCTGGTATGCGATGACCGGCTACGGGCTCGCGTTTACGAGAAATTCAAAGTACCTGAGTATGTTCAATAAAAGGCTACTCGACTTACGCTCCAATGGTGATCTAGAGCGACTAAGAAGGTACGACTAAAACTAAGAAGTAGATAACTATAATTTAATCGCCTCGTACAAGAAATGATTTAGACATTAATTGGAAGCACTGCGATTTGCTTGAGTTATTACTTATATTTATTAAAGCTATTGTTACATATATTTCTTCTGAGAACAATAGCTTTCGTTAATAACTTAAATCATAAAATCGACGAAAATGGGCTAGTTTCTTTCTCTCTTTCTCTTATTCTTACAAAATTATATCGTTGTTCTATAAAAATTGGTTAACCCTGCAGACCATCCTTACAACTTTTCACATTTAGAACTCTTCCAAGTTTTGAAAAAATAACTGTTCTGAGACCTGGTCTACACATTTTATTATACCACTATTAAATTTAGGTGTATGTATGTGTCAATTAATAAATTCTAAATAAAAACTTATGTTTGCTACGTCGTCAAGTATAAATCATTTCTTTACGTCTGTGAATTTTCTAAATTTAATAAATAAATTAAAATAAAAAAATTGTATGTTGGTGTTGTTAACAAACCCTTCAACTGTTCCGCAGGTACTGGATGACAGGTACATGCAAGCCAAACAAACAGGAGCACAAGTCTTCAGACCCATTGGCCTTGGAGCAATTCTTGTCAGCGTTTCTACTTCTGATGGCTGGGATTTTGTTGGCAGCCCTTCTATTGCTGCTAGAACATGTGTATTTCCGCTATATGCGAGAGCATTTAGCGGCATCCAGTGCAAGTTCCTGCTGTGCTCTTGTCTCCCTCTCTATGGGTAATAAATGTCTTTTATTATAACATATTTTTAAACTGAGTAGCTCGGTAGAAGTACTGACAGCCACGTCAAACAAAGACACACGCAGAATGGTATAACGGAAAATAAAATCATAATAAAATGTGAAATTCACTGCATAGGTTGATACAGTCAGTCCTGGATTCGGGGGCGGCAAGAGGAACTACTACCTCGAGGCATTCATATTAGATAGCGCTATACAATAAACTAATAGAAGTACACTTTTTCAATAATCATTTAAAAATATATACCTAATTAATGCTTTTGTAATATTATTAATGATACGTAGGGGCCTTTGGTCTCTGTATAATAAAAGGTATTCTGTGCGTTAGCGGTATCCTGACATATAAATATGACCTAGGACGTAATGTACTATGACCTAAGATAACCCTATACCTTTCTAACTGTTTTCTCTCCCTCTCTCTGATTTCGAGGAGAAAGACTCAAACCTAATAAAAAACGGTTCCATTTTTTCCTCGAATTTAATTTCTGTTCCGTGCCGTAACATCAAGTAACTTTTGACCAAGTGGCTAAATAATAGATTTTAGATGGTACTCTCAAGAAGTAAGAGCTTAAAATTAATCAAAAAAAACAAGTAATCATGATCTACATAGTAGCAGCCACTTGCAGCGGTACAAGTGACGCGGACGCTACGAATTAGCATAGCTTCATTTTCCTGTGCTAAGAGGCATGTTGATGAAGCTATCTCACAATATTTTTCCTTTTCCTAACACCGCTAAAGAAATATGAACGTCAATATCTTTTTTAAGTTCTCCCACGTTTTCAATTACAGGACAATCCCTATCATTTCACGGCGCCGTTGTGGAAGCTGCGGCGCAGGGCTTCGGTGGGGCGAAACGTGGACATTGTCGCTCCGCGATCTGTGCGGCGCAGGTATTTCTTCTCATGAGCGGTTTTTTTTATGATGTGGGGGAGCAAACGAGCAGTCGGAGCCATTTTCATGACTACCGACGCCCATAGACATCCATATAGAAACTACACAGAGGCGCTGCCCTCATTTCTCCTTCCACCTCTATAGGCCACCGGCTACTTACACACCGCACGAAACGCGACAACACAGCTGTCACTTCACGCCAGTCTCGTGTAAGCGAGAGGTACCTCCCCGGTCGTGCCGGCCCAAGTCAGCTGCAGGCAAGCATGCAGTGTGGCACTACCTCTTAGCTGTGGCACTACCTCTTAGCGGTCTGAGTCATTGGACGACTGACGCTCTTTAATATCCGTATATAGAAATCCGTTGCCTTCCTTGCATTTTCTACAAATGTGCCTCTAAGTATACATAAACGCATTCAAATGATAAACTGGTTTTACATTTTAAAACTTGCATACCACTAGACCAATGAGGTTAATATATTATATAGGTATAGGTATACTAGCTGACCGGGACACTTGTTACTGTAGAAATAAAAATATTATGGCCGTTCATCGAATTAAAATGATGTGCGATCTCAAAAATCAAATTGTGGGTAATTTATTGAAAAACTGTTCAACACAAACATGTACCTACCATTCAAATGTGATTCCATTAAATGTACCAGATACGCAACGCATTGAAAAAAATGAAAATTGGTTTGCTGTAAAAACCCAGTAATCAACAATGAACCGTGGGTATGATCTACATTGAACTTACGTTATACACAACTGAATGAACAATGAGCCAGCGTTACTAAAAATAGAAATTTTAGTATCAAGTGTAACATTTATTAAAGTGAGAGTAGTAGAGAGTAAACATATTTAAATATGCTTCTAAGAATCACTGTTAGCAGTTTGTCCAAGAACCAATTTTAGTTATAAAATCATTAGTTCTATATCTATACTAATATTATAAAGAGGAAAGATTTGCTTGTGTATATAAATATATATAATACATTTGTGTCTGTGAAACAATGGAAATACGCATACAAAATTGCAACCAAGCGCCACCTACCGAATCCAATTGTATTTTTTAAGCATCAAAGAAACCATCGCAACACCCATATAAAATTTTAAGACAATCGGTTCAGCCGTTTATTATAAATGATTGTTTGTCTGTATGTCCGTTCTAGAATTGTAACGCATAATGGGAATGTAATGATCTTTAGTAAAGTTGTTCTGAATGCGCCCACAAATTTTCTATGTTCCCTTTTGACACGTATGCGCGCATTTGACGCTCCATCTAGACATTACAAAGTTATATTGTAGTATCGGATATTTAAATGTCGATCGGTCCCGGACCTCGGTCTCCTGACTTTTTTAGGTGCTGTTCTTTTTCTATATTAAATATTATGTCTAACTTCGTAAATTGAAATATCAGCAGTTCTTGCCTTATTTTGGCACAGACCTTTGCACGTACCATCTAGGAAACTAAATATCATTAAAAAACTTCACAATTTTTTAATTTACTTACATTTATGCAACAAAGTTTTTAAAATTATTTCACAACACGAAACGTAGCTTTAGAACTTTCGATTATGATTAATTGTGAACCACTGCCGTCTGATTATATTTTAACGGATGCCACAACAAAACCATACTTTCAAAGCGTTTCTAAGATTCGGGATAAAGCGTAAAAATATTGATATGTAAAAGAATCTTTACTATTTTGCAACATTAAAATCACAAAAACCTTTTGTATTCATCTAGTAAGAAATATACAAGGTTGATACAAGCGAGAAAAACTACATATTTAGTCCAGGCTACACAAAAATCAGATCAATCAGAGCAATAGTTCAGCCACAAGAATTTTTTAAAGTTTTTTCTCACTTCGTACTCGCTGTACGCCAGCTGATCGCCGGCTATGACCGGCTGCGGTCGTTCATCCCTCGGATTCCTGGTTTGATCGACATGCCACCATACCTTCTTGTAATTTCATCGTGAAAAGTAAATAAATAATTTCTTATTATATTAATATGTTTGGTTTGTGTTAGGTGTGGCGAGCACGGCACGAGCGCGACGCGGCAGTGGCGCGCGCGCGGCAGTTGGCGGCGGCGCTGG
>LUGF01013284.1:89020-99266 GCA_001625245.1 Calycopis cecrops
CAGTAATATTTTATGGACACCCTATTAGAAAAGGACACACTACTACTCTCAGACTTCTCTTTCGGCTCGTTTTTACTGACATAGTGAGCAGTCCAGTTTAGGTATAGGTTCATGGTTGTAGGTCATAATTTTAATATTATGGTCACTGTTAAATGTTGATACTTAGTACAAATGTTTGTTATTACAAAGAGAATACAAAATAAACAAATGCTACATAATAAATAAGTCACATACATAAGTCATTCACTACTTGACATTTAGAATACAGAATATCTACGTCACAGGACGCCATTTTGCTTAAAGAAGCGTTTTCGCGGGTCCTTAAAATTTTGAATTTTGAATTTAAAATTTGAAAGTAAATACTTGTCAGAATAAAAAATAAAAAAATGTATAAGTTCATTGATCACTGATAAACATTCTGGAGTGGTTTTTGAAAACTTGGAAAATAGCCCATTATATGCTAGTGTGCGTGCAAACGTTGTTTTACACTATGCATTTACGTCTCTGTGTGCGTGAATAATAATACCAGCAATGTAAAAATATCCCATAAATCACATTAAAAAATAGACTATTTATTATGATATTTTTAGATGATTGTATGTAATATTAATAAGTTTTTAGTATATTTTATTGGGTAGTTACTTTCTTAAATAAAAAAAATGTGTGAATATTGTATTAAATTAATTAGATTTATTAAATTAGTATTAAAACACTTATTTAACATTTCAGATAGTTTGAAATCACATATAGGCATAAAATTTTAATTACAAATAAACATGTACAATAAGAGGTAGTGTCATGCAGCCGCATTGGGCCGGCACGGCCGGAGATATACCTCTAGCTTACACGATACCGGTGTAAAGTGATAGCTGTGCTGTCGCATTTCGTGCGGTGTGTAACTTGTAAGTAGCCGGTGGTCCAAGGAGGAGAATTTAAATGACAACTTCCTATGGCCTCGCCCGATGTGTGCTTTTTTGTAACGCTCTCGCCAGCTTACTACCCCATGTCAATCTAGCGTATAGAAGTTTTATTTCAAAAATATAGACTAATTGAAAATCTCCACCTTCTTTGATAAAATACGTCAATAGAATTATATAAATGTAATCAATATACTTAAACCAACTAATATACCCATAAAAAAATAGGAAAGCAAAAAAAAGAAACTGGCATCACTGATAAAATATGCCGTAATTTGGTAAATAAAAAATAAATAATTATAAAATAAAATATGCAGTTTCTTGCCGATGATAGGTGATGTGTTTGTTATTTTTTACCCTTCTTTATAATTCCGGCACAGTTTAATTGCACATGTCGTCATTTTATACCTGTTATTTGTTTATTATTTAACGCGCGTAAGTGCCATCGCTGACTTAAGCGGGCGCACGGCGCGGGTGTCCGCCTCGCGGGCTTGTTCATGTAATTTCCTAGTACAGCGCTGACTTAGGCGGGCGACCCGTCGCACGCGGCGCGGGTAGCGGAAGCCCGCCACACGGGCGACGGAGCACGCTCGCGTGTCCGCGCGACGGAGCACGCTCGCGTGTCCGCGCGACGGAGCACGCTCGCGGAGCTGTTTCTACAAAATCTATGAACGCCGCTGCGTTATCCGTGTCACACGCGCCGTGCTTGTACAGTCAAAGCAACTAGTTGATAAAAAAATATTTACTTTTTTAAATATTTATTCTTTACGTACATATCAAATTTTACTTATATAAAATTAATAATTTTTAATAACTAGGAGAAGTACATAGGCGTGCTTATCTCTATAAGAGATCTCTACCACCAAAACCTACACAATTGAGGTAGGAAGGGGAAGCAAATTTTGTAATCTCTTTAGATCAGGGTTGGGAAAATATTTTGATAGTCGGGCCACATTGCAGATGAAAATTTGACAATTTCTTTTTCCAATTATTTTAAGTATAGTTTTTGCTAAGAATGTCAATTAATTAATTTATACAATGCTTCATGAGCCAGACAAAATTCTACCGCCATCTGCCCAGGCCTGCTTTAGATAGTGCATGGAATTTTGGAAGTTTAATGATGCCCCGATTTATGGGATATGTCCAATGAATTATATAAAAAACGCCTAGATATCACTAAATAATACGATATCGACTGTACACCTACACGTCAAAATTGTACTGACAGATGGGTGTCCGTCGCGGATGCCTGCGACGGGCAGGCGTGCGCACGGCGATGTCATCCGCGCCGTGCATCGGGCCAGTCAGCGAACGCACTAATACGTATTGACACTTAAACGGAAAGATTGGTACTAATCCGCCGGAAAGAATTATATATATAATTATATAAGCCAACAGTTGGCTGATATTTTTTGACTCATATGCGCGCAATTGACACTCCATCTAGACATTATATTATAATCAAAGGTGTTTAGTTCATTTCGTAATTTCGATTTGCTCATAGTTTTGGAACCCAAAAAATGTACCATTGATGATTAGGATTGAATAAACGAAATTAACATATTAAATAAGCCAATTATCTTTATTTACATTTGTACATCCAGTATAAAAAAATAACAGTATTAATAGCTAGACAATGTAACAGTAGATAAGTACTAACACTTTATGAACCATAGTTTTTGGCGAGTTCAATTTATTTAAAGACCGTCAATAACTTACATAATGCCATCAAGGTTGCTTTGCATTAAGTTAATGACGGTTGATATTATTGAAGTGACATTTACGGAAATTAGGCGATGTATAAACCTGAGTGACCAAAGTAGTCACACGTGTGCGCAGATTATAAGAGTACATCTTAAAGTTTTAACCTGTAAGTTCAACTCCTAGATAACAGATAAAATTATGGAAAGATATGGGTAGACCTGGTACCTACAGAATTTTTTATATGATCACAAAAATAAAAAAAATATGACATTAAACTTGTATTAAAATTTACTTTTCCTCATTAGAGTCAAACTCTCAAGTTAAATGAGAGACTGGCATTATACAAAATTAAAAATTAACACCCGTTAAACTATAGTAAAACTGTTTTAGAGACAGTTGACTGGACAAATGAAGCTCCCAGTTTGCGTTGTAAACGCTTCCGCATAACATCCCGCTATGTAGCCGCTTAGGTATGGCCGTAGCTTTAAGTTTATGTACGTTATGGTCGATACTCGATAAATAATCCACGATCTGGCTTTAAATTTTACTACAACTAGGGACATGTTTATGACATATCGGAAAACGACCATGTGGGAAGACAATCGACGTGCAAGTGTTCCAGACTGGATGTGAGAAGCAGGGAATTTAAAGATTTTAAATATAAAATTAAATGTTAAAACCCTACCCTTTTAAAATAAAATAAAAAAAAGACTTGTATATATCAAGTGTACAGTCAGTAAATATTGTCTTATGAAATTTTCAAGGATATATACCTCCAAAATTAAAGATATTTTATATTTATATAAAAAAAGTTAACAAAGTTTATTCTACACAAATATACACAGTTTACTATAATCAATAAATAGCAACACAACGTTTTATCGTTATGTATCAAAAATAGCATTTCACACTACCTTGTCTTATCAAATTCAACTTTCACTCACATTTCACATTATTTTACAACAGTAATCAAATATTTACATAGACAATAATAAGACCATAATATAATCAATTGTATTAATTCTAAAGTATTAAAAATATATAGAAAACTAAAAGGAACTACATGAAAATAATATCTAGAATAACAGCAAAAGTTACCTCAACACAGATGGTACCTAATAAAAATCATAAAACAATTTAGTACAATACATTTATCTGGTAGTTCCTGTTGATAAAAGTATGATGAAGTTGCCATTTGAGAACATAGGAGTTAAGCAATAAGCATGGGCAAAATATGACTTTGTAGCCATGATATATATCAATTATTATATTATAATAAAATAAGACCATGATTCAATATCATAAAAATATAACTGGCTGTATTCTTTTCATCTATACATAGATATAATAAAATCGTAAGACTAAACTCAAAAATTTTCTTTTTACACAAAAAAAAAATTTTGCATGAATATTATTAACAGGTCGGGTAAACATATAGGTTACATATTATCTCCATGTTTCCATGGGATCGAAACTTATGCGGGTGAAACCGCGGGGCGCATCTAGTAGTAAATAAATAATACAAAGACAGACAGTGTCAAGAGCAAGTATGTCAACTAAAAAATAATTTCATACACAATACTAATATAATAGACCTTATAATAGGTAGGTAAAAACAATATTGTAAAATTGTTTTAAGCTTTCACGATTTGTATTCATATTTATATATAATGCACTGTAAACGGAACTTAATCCCGATAAAAGATCGAAGTTCTTAACTGCGGGTAGTTCAAATAACTCGAGCGGCTACTAGACGGTGACACTATGGAGCATCAGTCTACTCGTGACCACGGCCGTTGCATTACGGCCGAAACGTCGAGAGTCCAGAGAAATGTTTCGATTTTATAACGCTATTAAGTCCCATTTACAGTATATAAATATTGTACATGGCATAAAGGCAACTCAAATTGCAATGCATTAGCAGAGTTGACGTCTCACTGGGAATTAAATATGTTTGATAATAATAAATGTAAATTGTGACATGTAATTATAATGCTCTAAATTATATGGTCCATGTCTGAAATATAAAAATTATTTTTATAAATTGTCAGCCCAATAATGCTTGAAGAACGAAAGAGACTCCCGAATAGGATATGGTAGAGAAAATCTTTATTAGAGCAATAAAAACCAAATTGCTGCTCCTGGAATTTTCACAGTTCATATTTATTTTTTTAATACTGTAATTTTTTTACCCAGTTTACAAAGACAAATATATATAAGTAAACAAAATTGATTAAAATAAAAATAAATCCCTGTATTGAGTATTATATTGATCTAAATACTAAGATGGAAGAAGTGTTCTTTCACAACCAAAAGTTTCATGCCAATTGTATG
This sequence comes from Calycopis cecrops, assembly GCA_001625245.1. Lineage (NCBI taxonomy): Eukaryota > Metazoa > Arthropoda > Insecta > Lepidoptera > Lycaenidae > Calycopis > Calycopis cecrops. The sequence continues at coordinate 93,976 of LUGF01013284.1, forward strand.
TAAGCAGGAAGTTTACCTAATTTACATCTTATTGGTTTAATTATCTCACATGTTTCATTTTCATCTACAATATCCTTAAAATATCTTTGATCAGATTCAGTGACTGCAACATTGGTATCACTTTCTTTTTTTACTTCCTTTATTCTCTTTACATATTTTGAACAAGTTTTTAACTTTTGTCCAAGTTTAGGAGATAGTTTCTGTTGCTTGTCTTTCTGTCTTAATTTCATTCTAGATTGTTGAAGAACATGTCTTTCTGTACAATTTTCGCCTTTTTCACAATATCCCTTTACGAAATCTTGACAAATTTTTGATTTGCTACTTAATTTGACATGCAAATATGGACAGTCTTCTTTAGTACACATACCTTTTAAATAGAAATAACATGTAGGCATTTTTTTTGCTGACAATTCATGAGAAAGTAAACAATGTGTGTCATGACAAAGTCCTTTTATAAATTTTCTACACAGAGATACATGTTTTTTGTCATGAAGATATTCACATCTGCCTTTAAATTTTCTTAAGCATTTACCATATTTAACATACAATGGACATGGAATATTGTTGATTTTGTAGTTTCGCATTGGTGTCTTGTTTGTTGTCTGAGACATAACTCTGTTTACAGAACAATTTGATTTAATACTTTTTATCTCAATAGATTTACGATTAATTTCAAGCCTTTTATACCTATATTTACTCTGTTTTGGGGAAAGCCTTAGTATGGACAAATTAAGTGACTTATTCTTTTGGTGTATTGGCCTCGGCTTAATTTGTTGATGCAAATATTTGTTCTTTGTTTCATTAACAGTTTGTAGTTCCCTTTTAAAGTTATTTATAGTTATTGTTTTATATTTACTTATTTTTACTGTATTATTTGAAGATTTATAATTCATACCAGTTTTATCTGTATTTGCTATTACATTTGCGTTATTTCTAATTAAACAATAGCGTGACTTTTTTTCGGTTACTGGATTGGTTGTCAGTGGCATGGTCAAAATTGTAGAATTTATTTGCACAATTTCTTGATTTACATTTGATATTTCCTCTTGTTTTACTGGTATATGAATTAAATTAGTATTTCTTACAAAGCTGTATCTAGATTTTGAGTCCATTGGTTTATTATGATTATTTTGAGTATGCATAGTTTCATATTGAAAAATGTTTTGCTCATTTGATCTATATGTTTTACATTGTTCTTTTGTATATTGATGAATTGGAGTCACTGTTGTAGGTGTAGTATAACCTTGCATATTATTTAACACTGAACTATTAACTAAAGAATTTAAATTTTGGGAATAATGATTAACATTACTTTTGGGTGCATTGTGATCTAAACCTATTCCATGCACTGGATGAATATTCATATTATGGTGTTGTTTACATGGTAAAAAATTGGGATTAACAAATATTTTTCTTTTGTTCTGTTGTGTTGAAACATTTGATGCATTTGAAAAATATTTGTTAAGATGTGTCCCTGTCCTCTTGAAATTTGGATTAATATACACTTTCTGATTGTTGTTCTCCATCTTAAAAACTTTCTAGTGTTTTACTGTAAATAGTACTGAAAATACTTATTGCCACTTTTACATTCAACTTTAGTTATTATAGTGGAACCTATATTTTTCTCTTCTTTAATAAAAATATCATTTAATTTGTCTAATATATTGATAATCTCAGCTTTCTTGTTCCCATTAATGTCGAGGATGCTCATATGAAATGATGGATCCTATAAAAAGAATAATAGATTTAAAAAATATTGTTATTCGCAGTTCTAGAAATAACACAAAAGAAATGTTAGACCAAACAATGTTCTAATTTTGATAGCTTAGGGCAAGTATGTTAGCTGTGTTAAAACACAGTTAAAAGCAATAAATTACATCTATATTTGATCCTGGATCTGATATTGTAAAGTCGGTTTAATATGTACAGTTAAGAAAAAATTGGACTTCATAGACAAAAGGAGACGTTTCATTTTTGGCCCACTTGATGTACAGCTGACAAGAACAAAGTAATGTATGTAATGTGCATAACAATGTTTTTGTTTTAAATAATTTAGCCTTGTCTTAATGTTCAAGATACCAGAAAAAAGTCATTAGTAGCTATAAGCTACAAGAATCTATATGAAACATTAACAAAACATCTTTGAGATCTGATCAGAACAAGTCTAAAGCTTATTAATAGCATACACACAGCATTAAATATACAACATATCGTCGGCGTCAGTGCAGTACCTTGTAACTGCAAACATAAATTTTGAAAAACATATCTTAACTTTCTTAAACACAATATAAACAATTAAAAGCTACTGTCTATACACTTTTGTTTTATTTATTCTATATACAATTACAAATACAAAGTGTGAAAAGGTAGTTTTTAATTATTTTTATTACATTTAAGATTTTTTTTTGTTTTTTGCAGTAACAAGGTCCTGCACTGACATCGAAAATATTGAACATGAGTAATAAAAATACAATACTGTCAGTATGTGTGATATCCACATTTTTGATGATTTTATGATGCCATAACATCATGCAGGCCAGAAATGTATCATCCCATTTAATTATTTTTAACTTACATCATAAAATTTTGGCAACTGAAAGTCTTCTAAAATATCATTGATTTTTTCGGTTAATTTCGTAAGCTCTCTGTTACAATATACATCAACTTTGAGAGCAATGAATGTACGAGTATTTTCGTCATTACAATACACAGCGACAGATTCAAAGTTAAATTCAAAACTGGAATAGATAAGGAAAAAATAATGATAAAACATTAATTATGTTAAATTGTTCAAAATACAGAAAAAAAATAGTATGCTAACAAAAACAAATATGATTATTTGGTTATAATATAACCTCTTGTATATTTGCTGACCAGAGGCTGTACTCTAAAAAAAATAATAGATGAAAGATAAAAATGAATATATGAATAAAAATATTAGAAACAAGACCCACCAAAAGAAATATTACAAAAATATTACCTATCACTTTTGCTTAAAACCTCTTGTAACAAGTTAGTAAATGGTGTTATCAAATGATATTTCAATGTAAATGTCTTTGATAAGCTTATGTGAAAATTATCACTTTTCTGACACAGAACACCTGAAGAGTTTAACAGTTTTGCTAGATTATCAACAATATCAATTAAGTTGTCCGGGTTTGGATCTGAAATTTAAAGCATTTGGTTAAAAACAAACCCCACCAACAATATGAAGGTCCCTATCACTTCAACAAGTAAATCCACACCTTACACTTACATGAAATATAAACAAATGAAGCCCAATTGCCTCTTACATGAGGAAAAGACCGTACTCTTCCTCCATGCTGGTCTGGATTATCAACGTATTCTTCTGATTTCACAACTGACACTTTGGTCAGATTTGGTTTGGGTAATTTTGGCCTGTAATTATAAGGATGTAGTATTATAATATTACACAAAGTCATATTATAATTTGAATAATTTACTCAAGAATCTTTATTTATTGTTCTATTTAAATTTGGTACCAATTAATAGAAAAATATTATTTCATTTGTTACTTTTTCAATTTAAGGACGTCTTCCTGTTCACTATCCTCTGAATCACCGTAATCACAAATAAGCGAAAGTCCTGACATTAGAATTTATCAGTAAATGAAGGGGATTTATCACATGGAATAACAATATTAATAATAAATAAAGGGTAATTTTAAAAATCCACCTGGATTGTATTGTTTTTTCAAAATCTCATTCAGCAAATGTCAATATGGCATTAGGGCTTGTTATGCCAATTGCCCAACGACAAACCCAAGGCTGCTCTAGGCTCTATGATTTTAGACTTTGAGTTTGACATTGACAACTGACCTTTGAAACCTGATTTGTGCTATCATATAATAAAGTCAACAAACAAAGTTAATGTAATTGTAGTGCAAAACTACTTAGGTACCGGATGATCCGTAATCTGTGACAGATAATAAGCCGTAATTATTTTTAAATATTTGTATCTATGGGTGCAATGCGGGTAAGAATTAAATATAATATATACTTTACTAAAAGTTTTTGAATATGTCATTTCTTTTTAAATTATAGTTAAACACAGTGCAGTTACTTACGAGGAGGTTTACTTCTGCTTCGATAATGCCGAACAAAGTTTTTGCTCAAATGAATTCAAGACATTTTCACAGTTCAAGGTTGAAGGGCAAAGTAGCTATAGTAACAGCATCCACTGATGGGTATGTTTCCTTACAATAATTTAACCTTTATATTTATTTATTTATCATACCTATATTCGGAAATTGACTAGAATTTAAGAAATATATTGTTCTATTGAGTTAACTTCTATTTTTTTTTTATATTGACAGCATTGGTCTGGCAATTGCAAAGCGATTAGGCAATGAAGGGGCATCTGTTGTTATAAGCAGTAGAAAAGAAAAGAATGTTCAGACTGCACTTGCAAGTTTACGAGAGGAGGGTCTTAATGTAGAGGGACTTGTGTGCCACGTAGGGGATTCAAACCAAAGAAAGAAGCTGATTGACTTTGTAAGTAGTTAACATAATATTTATTAATCGTTTTACATGTTTCTGCATGACTTCTATCACAATCTTCCATCATCAAAGTCTTAATTTTTACATTCAGTTTTAATGTAAATAATGGGTTGTTTATAGTAATGGTGGGCAGTGAAGGTAAATTGGCAATAATGTACATCTGTGAACTGTGTCTTTTATTGTTATTAATAAGTTATTCATATCTGTTTACATTTTTAATGGACTGGCTATATGCTTTAAATAATAACACATATAATATAATACTGGCTACTCATAACCAATCTAGGCCTTGTTTTACACCTGGTACGATAGTTGAAAAATGCTATGACACCTTTAATTATGGAATAGAGAAAACAAACAAGCACTCACAGCCATTTGATTCCTACCAATCCCTGTTATCATTCTAAAAGTTTATGAATGTGCATTGTGCAGATGTCTTGCCTTCGTTGATGTACTCACAAACTTTACAGAATGTGATAACTTATCAATTTTAATCTGGTATCATATAGCACTGCCTCATTCTAATACATCATTTATACTAATACTCATTCTCAAAAGGCCATCATTGAAAGATATTCTACCTCTAGAATATCCTTCAATGATGGCCAGATTTTTATTTATTTTCTTACACAATACACATTATAATCATCTTAAACTAGGTTACGAGATATCTAACATAACTTATGTGTACTTAATAACATGAACATTATAATACCATTATTAAAAGGAAATAAAAATAAGTTAAAAAATGAGAATAAATCATAAATTATA
>LUGF01013284.1:104467-118632 GCA_001625245.1 Calycopis cecrops
ATGTAAGTGTTTCTGTAGTAATTCTGACATTTGTCAAATATTTTTTTGTCTCGCCTCTGTTCTGACATTGTGTATCTTGTACATTCTAAATCTATGGGTCCAACAACGAATGGGGCAATACGCGTGAATTTAATGTTTCGCAATGTTTGATTTATTGATTAATTGCATTAGTGAAGATAAAGCAGTGTATGCAACTGCATATAACACGGGTATTAAAACACTCGTGAGGTACTATTTTGAAACTCGCTTCGCTCGTTTCAAAAATTCACATTCGTGTTTTAATACCCTTCTTTATATGACAGTTGCATAAACTACTATTATGGATAACTATGCTACAAATCACCATTAAATACAAGACGTGGGGAGACATGGGTAACAGTCAAAAGCCTCGATGAACTTGAAAAAGACCTTTTTTGAACGCATTTTATTTAGGTTTTTTTTCATGTAAATTTTAAATAAAACTTATTAATATTTTAACTGCATTAAAAATTAAAAAAGATAAGCTTTTCAGAAATGTTAAATACATTGTAACTATTGCTATAAAAATTTACTTTAAAATAACTTTGAAAGTGATGAAGTGGCAGGCTTTAAATGGGTATTTGTAGGAACAATAAGTTTGTACTGACTATAAATTTATTTTAGCTAGTATACATAATATAATTCATTTACGATAGTTTAGTTTGAACCTTAAAGTATAAATAATAAAAAAAAAAATATGGCAATAGCGACATTGAGAAAAACCATTTTTGATATGCCGTTGTTCTACCATTTTCCATAGTGCGGCGGGCCGGCAGCCTCGGTGTGTTTTAATAATAAGTTCATCTGTCTGCAACCTTATGTAATGCTTTAGTGATTTTTCTATCAATTTAAAATATTATTTTTCAGACGAAAAGTAAGTTCGGCGGAATAGATATCTTAGTATCCAATGCTGCTGTAAATCCGGACGTTTCACCCATTTTGGAGGTAACTATATATTTCTAATTGTTATGTTTTTGTATATTATGTCGCAGCCAATTAACATAAATAGCCATTCAATTAACAGCCTAGTCTCTTTACTACAAAGCGCCGTTCAGCTCGCGGTCTGAAATGTATTTAGCCATTTAATTGAACACCTAGGCAATGACTTGGATCGTTGACATTGTATTACTTGCCTAGCCTGTATATTTTAATTTAATTTTTGACTATTAAGGTCACATAAATTGCTATTGGCGGACCTCTTTGGCCGCGTAGCAATTACTACATTTTTTTGCTACGTGGTTAACCTGAAACTGCTCTGTGGTTAAAAGTTATGGCAGAATACGACCTAGAATGCTACCACTTAATGTACCTAAATGTTAGTGTATGTATCTATGACCGTATGGTGTATGCATGGCAAGTAGACGCCTTGATGACTAGTCTACACCTTTTAAGAGTTAAGATAATGCAAGTGAAGGGCAGTCACCTGATAAGACGTTATTCTCACACTCTCTTTATTTACCCAGTTTATCCTTTACAAATAACAAGAATATTTACTGGCTAACGTAGCCGGTAAAGTATCAATGTCATTTACATTTTATTAATGAAGACTATGGTCGAAATATCGTTCGCGAATAACTATGTTTACGCGTTTGTATTTTTCAGACTGACGAAAAGGTTTGGGAGAAGATATTCGACATCAACGTCAAATGTTCGTGGCTACTTGCCAAGGAAGTATATCCAGAGCTGATAAAGCGAGGATCCGGAAACATCGTGTTTATTTCATCCATCGCTGCGTATCAGCCCATGGCGGTAATTATATTGCTATACTTTGGCTAGTCTATACAGATGGTGCCGTAGCCAGGATTCGGTCCTGGGGCATTATTATTATGAAATTTTCTAATTAATGCCATGATCCGATTTTTTTTGGTATAATAATAAAAGTATAAGCGGCCAAACGAGCAATCGGAGTCATCTTCATGGCTGCTGACGCCCATAGTAGTGATCAGCGTTGTACAACGTAGATAGTTTTGCAACTATCTATTTCACTTGATAACCATAGCGCGTTATCTACCGAGCGAAAACTATCTATTTTACAAAACTGTCTATAACGCGCGCAATGAACAACGTCACCAACCGAAACGATCACAACGTATCGCAACGATAAAAACTAACACAACTAACACGAATATACGTTTGTAAAACGTCTAAACGTCGTGTGAAAGGGTTATATAATTGCTAGTTCTCACGAGTGCGAGTGAGATAGGTGCACGGCTTTTGAAATTTTAATTTCGTCGAACTGTGTGTGGCCTTTGAAGTGTTAAATATTATGACATACCTATGTCAATAACTTAAGGTTCATAATTAAATAGAAATTTTAGTTTTATTTTGGATCCTAATTCTTATTAACGATGTGACGTAAAAAGTTTGAAAAATAGATAGTTTTCGTAACGTTATCGGCAAACGCAAAACGGTTTCGTTTCGTTATTTCAAATATCCATAACGACACATCACTAGGTCAACGCATCTGTGTAACCTCCGCATGGAGGTTACAAAGATGCGTTGACCTCCTTCCTCCTCCTCCACCAGCTACTTACATACCGCACGAAACGCGATAGCACAGCTGTCACATGCCGGTTTCGCGTAAGCGAGAGCCCGTGGCACTTACTATAATATATTCAATAAGTACCTTTTTTTCAGCCATTAGGAGCCTATAGTGTAAGCAAAACTGCATTGGTCGGACTCACGAAGTCCATAGCATATGAAATTACTCAAGATAACATTAGAGTGAACTGTGTAGCGCCTGGAATTGTGGCTACAAAGTTTGCCAGTGCTGTAAGTTTTTCTCCTCTAGCATTAAATATTTTAGAGAATAATAATAATAATAATTTAGATAACATGAAATTCAAGTGCCGTAAGTTATGTTCCTGTATTTTTAAATAAAAATAAAAAAATTGGACAATATAGGAATAGAATAAAATTTGTAAAATTTATATTTCATAATTGGTTGTAACAGGCGTTTAAAAGATCCTACGTTAAAAATAAAATAAGAGTTTATTTTTCAATTATCTTGTATTTAAAAAAAAAACAATTATCCTGGTTAAGAATGTCACCAGAGATTGTATTGCACATTGGCGTCGTCGCATTGTCGAAGTACCTATTGAAGCGGCGTAATTATTTGTGTTTTCTATCTAAACATAATAAGTGGGGCGGATCATCGCCAAGCTCTTTGTATGGCCAATTAATAAAAAGTCTTTATACCAATACTTGGCAACAAATTCTTTCTACTCGAACCTAGACTCGCGATGCGGCGAATCGCTTAGGTCTCTATTTTGTTAATGTCCAATTTGTAGACTGCCGACTTTGTCGTTCAAATTGTATGTCTGTATAAACGTGTAATATTCTTTAGTATTATACTAAAAAAAATATATTTATATTTTAGTTAAAAAAACGGCAGTGTTACTAGAAGAGTAAACGTTCCTTGCAAGGCCGATGTGATCATATACAAATCGTTACGGAATTTTTTCGTTATCAATATAATACTCATTAAAATTATTGTTTTTTCGATAGTGTTCAAGTAACATTCCTTGAAATTTTTTATTTATTATAGTAATTTTTCACACTAATCAGATAGAGAATTTAAGTAAAATTTGATATTTTGACTTGTAACAACATTCGTTTTAAATGCAACGGTTGATATATTAAATTGACATTGTTTGGAGCCATGTTACTTCCAAGGCTGATTTGAAAGGCTTTAATTAATCAAAATTTTAATAAACAATGGTTAATTCTGCTAGTAAAAATGTTTAATAATAGTAGTTTATGCAACTGTCATATAAAGAAGGGTATTAAAACACGAGTGTGAATTTTAGAAACGAGCCTAAGCGAGTTTCAAAATAGTACCTCACGAGTGTTTTAATACCCGTGTTATATGCAGTTGCATACACTACTTTATCTTCACTAATGCAATTAATCAATCAATCAAACATTGCGAAACATTAAATTCACGCATATTGCCCCATTCGTTGTTGGACCGACGACTGTTTGACCGACGAGGCGACGACTGCTTGACAGACGATTTAAAATGTTATGTTCTTCGAAGATAAATATTTTTATTAAATACTTTAATTTGATTGCAAAAATTGCGGCGCGTAAATATATACTTTTTATAATTCAATGTTAATAAAATACTAGCTTCAATGTTGAAATATAATGTGAAAAAATCACATGACTTTTAAATTTCTACTAAACAGTAGATTATTCGCTGTCTGTGGCGTTCATTTTTGCTTTCATTTTTTTGTAGAGCTTTGTCTCTTTCTCGCAAATCCTTTGCAAGCTGGCATTGAACCAATGAGAGCGCAGCTGCAGCGCGCGCAGGGCCAATCAGGAGCGAACGCACGCTGTTAGGATTTTGAAATAAGGCTCTCTCACCACTCTCTCTCTCTCTCTCGCTCTCACACAGTGTTATAATGAGATTTTACGATATCGAATTGAATATTATAACATCATGTCAAATTGCTTAAATTGAGTTTTTTGTTGTCTGAGCTATAACAGTAGTTATTATAAGTCAAGTATTGAAAACATAAGTAGAATGTTACAACATTAGTGTAGATAAAACACATTATGTACCAAACCATTGCTTAGGTAATCGTTAAATAAAATAATAATAACAGTTTATATGTACAAGGTTGGTAAAAGCGAGAGGCATCAAATGAAACCACATATTTAGTGTATAATTTACAGACTGCACAACAAAAATCATATCAATCGAAGTAATAGTTTAGCCACAGGAGTTTTTTTTAAATATTTTCTCACTTCGTACACGCTGAACATCAGCTGATAGCGACTATGAGTGACCGGGGCCATTCACCCCGTTCGAGTTTAGGCGCCCGGTACAAAGCATGGTTACATTTTTTCGCTATTTAACTTGTTTCAAAAAAGTATTTTCGTATACTTGTCGTAAACTTTTTTTTAATAGTTTAGGATTAACTGTAGATACTTAAAGTATATGTGGTTTAATTTAAAGCCTCTCGCTTTTATCAAACTTGCTTACAGCTTACATACTGTTCATCCCGTAGAGGTCCATGAAATACATTTGGTTTTAGAAAATACTTTTATTTCAGATTACATCAAATGAAATAGGGAAGGAGGCAAGTTTAGCGACTGTGCCTATGAAACGTTTCGGAAAGCCTGACGAGATAGCCGCTGCCGTCGCATTCCTGGTGTCGGACGACGCTAGCTACATGACCGGGGAAACAATCGTTGTAGCAGGAGGTGCGCATGCGCACCTGTGATTTGTTCTCACTATAATTATATTATTCTGCGACAAGCCATGTATTATAGGAATGAGAATAAAGTTTAAAATTATATGGCTCATCATCATCATCATCATCAATCATATGGCGCTAATATATCTTTTGTGTGAATTGAGCTTCACTTTACAGACTAGACCCTAACAGTCGACAAGTGGTTCTATCCATTACGATATTTAAATGTATAACAATATTATGTGAAATACAAATAAACTGATCTCAAAATGTATTTAAAGCAAGAAATAATTTTGTTTAAATTTGTTTGTATATAAATTAATACCTAAGCACAATGGTTACGTGGGAAAATGCATGTTTTATAAGTAAATACATTTAAGTTGGAACATGTTTTTCTACTCTAAATGTAAATAGCATGCTTAATTATAAATGAAAAGGAAAAAAAATAGATACAATACTACATAATTACCTATCTTTAAAACTATTACTTATACATTTTTTTATATATTGTACTTATACATTTAAGATATCTTTAAAACTATAGAAATTATTTAATAGTACCCACTCTGTCGGTCTGAGGTTCCTTATATTGTTTGGTGGTTGGTTTGTCTATTGTTAAATAAAAATGAAATTTCTATTATTTTTACTTTATACAATACTATTTTTTGTAATTTGTTTTATTCTATTATAAAATGCATGTAAGTTGCACTATATAAAAATACTTGTGGTTAATACCTTCATTGTGTTGTTTGCTTTCTTAAAATGTGCTTTAAGCTTACCTATTCTATGAGTTTTATAATAATGTATTCTCGATCCTTTGTTTCACAAAGGCATCTTTAAATAAATGCAGATTACTACCGCTACCTTGGAATCACCTTGGACAGAGCCCTAACATTCAGATCACACTGTCATAATATGAAACAGAAGATAGGCACTAGAAATAACCTTCTCAGACGTCTCACTACATCCACATGGGGAGCAGCCCCGCATGTTCTTAGAACAACAGGTCTCGCGATGTCATTCTCCGCTGGTGAGTATGCAAGTCCAGTGTGGCATCGCTCTGCACACGCGAAAGAAATAGATACTGCGCTTAACGAGAGCTGCCGCATTATAACGGGCTGCCTAAAACCGACACCACTCAAACTCGTTTACCCACTCGCTGGTATTGCCCCACCAAATGTGCGCCGACAAGTAGCCTGTGAGTCAGAGAAACTATTGCAGGAGACCGACTTCAGGCAACCTATGTTCGGCCACATACAGCATCTTTGCTGTATGCACGCTTAAAAAGCCGTAAAAGCTTCATACAGGCGACTAGCAGCCTAAAAGTAGCGCCAAAAGAAAAAAGGAAGCGTCTGTGGAGCTCGAATTACCCCGTCCCTCCTGACTGCATTCAGCCCGCGGAAACCCTGCCACCAGGCTATGAGCTGCAGTTGTGCAACCAGGCGCACCGTCTTCGGACAGGAGTGGGCCGCTGCAGGTCAAGCCTGGTAAGGTGGGGCTATGCCACTAGGTCGGAGTGCGACTGCGGTGCTCGAGATCAGGAAATATCCCACCTTTTGTCCTGTCCTCTGTGGCCTACCAACTGTACCAAAGCCGACCTCATGCAGGTGTCAGATGCTGGCCTTTCCGTGATAAATTACTGGTCCGGCAAAATCTAATTTTTAATAATTTTAAATACTTAGTGGAAATAGTCAATTTAAATGGTGTCATTGACACGATAGAAGAAGACTGATTCACTGGTACTTGCTTCAAAATGAGAGCAAACACAACATTATTATATGTACTGTAGTTTGATGTATATGGACGGCAGATATATACTTCGTGATAGTTTAATCTTTTGATATGGCATTTGTTGAGGGAGTTCATTATTGATTAGAAACTTAGGAAAATATGTAATATATTTAAAATATACATAAAATTCTACAAGTACGTATTTTCATTCATCATCAGAATCTAACATTTCGGTTTTGTTTATTCCTATTGTTTGCAAGATGTTGCTGGTAGGTCCAGTCAGATCCTCTTCCTTCAAACTTTGTCGCAAGTTATTGGCAATCTGTTTTACTTGGAATCTATTTCCAAATTCAGATGAATTATGTAGTTTTGAGGTAAGTTCCTCATCTAAGTCATTCATATCATCACTTAATAACTCTTCATCATCATCATCATCATCAGAATCAATGTCATTGATTTCAATGTTATCATTGGAAACCAACTTGAGCATCTTGTCTAAGGATTTCACAAATTCCTCTGCATCGAATTCAATAGCATCATCATCAATGATATTATCTTCCCTTTTATCTATGCCCTCAAAATCAGATGTCTTATTGAGGAAGCTTGTTAATTGAGATGTTAATGTTTCATTTCTCGAATTTTTCTCATTTCCATATTTCGAACTGAGAAAGTCATTCAATTCCTCAGGATTGACATTTAACCAATCATCATTATCATCTTCTGAGAATTTTAAATTACTTTGGTTACAATATGTTTGTATTAAATCTTTGAACTCGTCTGTTGTTTGTAATTTACATATTAAATTATTTACATGGGAAGGCATGGAGGATTCATTATTTAAAAAGTATTCATTTGCCTTAGCTAATAGTTCCTTATAACCTTTGGAACCTTCCAAGTTATTTTTAAAGTAGCCATTATTGGTTAAACTGTTCATGAATTTCTTATATTCTAAAGAACCAAACTCATCTCTTGATGGTGTCTTTTTTATAACATTGTAACCATATGCTAATTTAATTCCCAGCTGTATCTTTTTATCTATATCTGTATTTTTATCAGCTCTATATTTAACAGGTTTAGAATGTAAAAGCATTGCATACAAATATTTAGTAAACTTTATTTTGACCGATACATTATTCTTTAATTCTAATGAATCTTTGCAATATTTCATGTCTATGGAGTCCAAATTACAGTATGATGTTACAATTGGTGAAATAAGAGATGGTTTTAATGTCAATACAGCAGCAATCTCTACTGGTAATGTGACATTTGCTCTGTGACAAATGGTTTCTATTTTTTGTGGATAATTTCCAATCCTTTCCAATATAGCATGCTGTATTTTAGATGAAGCTTGTGTTTTTTCTGATTTTTCTTTCACTAATTCAAGAGCTTCTCCAATTTCTAAAGGTGAACTTAATGGAATAATTGATGGATCAATAAGATGTATTTTTCCTTTATAAATAAATACCTGAAGAATAAAACAAACTATTAAAATTTCATGCTAATAAAATGCTAGCAATTTTATACACATCATAAAGTATTGAACGATACATTATTCTTAAGTTCTTCTGCTACTGATAGCAGAAAAAAAATTAAGTGTTTGGAAGTGACAGTTGTGCTGTCGCATTTCGTGCGGCATTTAATTAGCCGGTGGCCTAGATGGAGGTGGGAGGAGAAAGGAGGGCAGTCTCTATGTGGATGTCTATGAATGTTGGTAGTCACGAAAATGACTCCTAACTACTTGTTTGCTCCACTCATACCATAAAAATAATACTTTTGTGGTAGGTATATAACAATTCTCATTGTGTCATGTATTTTTACAAAAAAAAAATTATCGGAAAAATTATGTAACAATTGTAATTCTTATAACATACCCTATTTTCAGTTGAATCTGGATTAGCCCATGAAGGTAGGCAATTTTCTGCTTCTATGAGAAGAAAATCACCATCATTATCTTCAATTTGTGCAATAACATTTTGATATTTCTTAGTTATCTCCATAATAAGATGTACAATAAACCATTCATCTTCAATATTATCACCAAAACATGTTGTACTTGTTAGGAAACATGGAATATCTGAAACGATTAGTTGTTTAATTAAATAATTAAATATATAGTTAAAAGTATAATTATTCATTTATTACCATACTGTTCTTTTATGGCATTTGTCTTTCGACAAAGGAACAGCTAAGTAGGTAACAGTTGTAAGTGTTGCAAATAAAGATTGCCAAGACAAGATGTTAGTTGTCAATATGTTGATCTTCCTTGATCCTTTCTTCTATAATCATAATATAGTAATAGTATATTGTACATGTACTACACAAGACTAAGTAATGTTACTCGGCAGCGTACTATTAGTACACATCACCCAACGCCAACTCTTAATCAGACAATCCAACTATTCGGACAATGTCACCTCTAGTGCTTAAGGACTAAGTGTACTAGAGTAAAAAATCACGGTGTACTATTAATTGTACTGGGATAATACAAGTGTAAGTGAGACACATAGCCTTGTCTCTCATACATTCATTCGAATTCACTCAAACTATTATTATTTAATTTAAACAGTATGTAGTGCTTTATGTTATCTACATATCAAAACTTTTTAAGTGCTTTCTATCACTTCTTTCTATCTCATATACATCATTAAATTCAAATCCAGCATATTATTCATAAATTGCATCGTTATAATTTTGAAAAACATGTCAAGTTTAACAATCTTAATGTAAATAAGCGCTTACAGTGCATTAATGTACTATAAACTTATTATTATTT
The DNA here is from genome assembly GCA_001625245.1 of Calycopis cecrops. NCBI lineage: Eukaryota > Metazoa > Arthropoda > Insecta > Lepidoptera > Lycaenidae > Calycopis > Calycopis cecrops. Next base: position 114,194 of record LUGF01013284.1, read on the forward strand.
TTCCCATTAGGTCGGCAACGCATCTGTTAGACTTCTGGTGTTACGGATGTCTGTGGGCGTTGGTGATCACTTTACATTAGGTGACCCCACTCGTTTGCCTCCTATGCTATAAAAAAATAACTGTGCGATAGCTGTCCGAATAAGCACAAGACTACATCGTGAGAAATATGATAACCTAGCAGTTGCCGGTACAATATGAACGAAGCATCCTCAATATAAACGATTCGACTATCGAATCCTTGGTACTATTTCTTTACACTTCTATATAATACTTTCGTCATGGAATAAAAATTACCTTTATTGTTCTCTTCAAATATAGACATACTAAACTTGAATTCATCTCTATGCCAAATATATTCCTGCGATAATGAAGATATATATTCGTTTATGGATACCAATAGTTTCTCCCATTCACTAAGACAATTATTTCCTAGGGAATATAAAGAACATTGGACTGTATCTTCATACTTTAAATTTCTGCAATAACTTGCCATTTTATTGATTGCAGACCTTACTTAAATATATTAAAAATTATAAATAACAAGAAAACAAGAAGTTATCAACTTTTAGATACCTACTCAGGCTCACTGCAGATGACAGCCTAATGACAGTCAGTCATAATTCAAAACAAAGCATGCTGCTACTTTTTAAAAATTTAAAATGATGTTCAGAAGGAATTGCCATTGTAAGTGATATTCAATGCTCTTTCTTGTAAATGGAAAACAATCACGCTTGCCACAGCAAACACGACATTAAAAACATTAAACAGATTGATATTCACTGCTGATCGGCTATACTTCGAGTAATTAATAAGAGTACCGTACTCTAAAAAGGTTTTGTAATAAGGTCCTCGCGTTTTTTAAATAAATATAGAAATTACTAAAAAATTATGAAGATCTAGAGCTCCCCTCTGTCAGCGGGCACTTCAAAGTGCTCACTAAATCTCATTTCGATAGGGCCACCTCCCACCCCAACCCCCTTGTCACAAAAGCAGCGGCATACAAATTACAATGCCGATTGCGTGACTAATGTCGGTCGCCGTCCCAGACACGTTCTGGCTGACGCCGACGACATTATCACTACAACTGTTACACGAGTCATAGAGACACGTAAACAAAACAGACACTCAGCCGCGAGGCAGGTACACTACACCCCGTCCGGGGGAGTCCGGACGCGGACACAGTTCCGACCACAGTCCACAACTTCACCCCGACAGACAACAGCACACACGTTCGGCTCCGGTAAGCCAGAACGACGATGATAGTTTAGACTCAGGGAACAATGGCAGTGCCCTTTTACAGAGCTCAAATCAAACCGCCGAACCGGTTAGGTTAGACACGACACCCGCGCGCGAGTCGTACCACCCGCCAGTGGTGGAAGGGGGTCCGGGCCCCCCAGTCAAGATAGCTCATAGAGCTCTTCAAGCTCATGACCCGTGTCGGCCACTTTTTAGCTGCCGCGCGCGAGCTGCTCCCCTCCGTTAAAGGTGGGGAGCTGAGGACACCCGCTGTCCTCGACCATGATAAAAATAGTTTACCTATTAATTCGCAATAAGTCCGGTTTGCCTTCTCCCATTCGTCTGGGAAAGAAGGGGGGGTCTGTCCCCCTATCGACCATAAACAGAGGCTCGAGTTGTTATCACTCGCCTCTCATAGCGATGAAGCTGCCCTAGGCATTTTGCCTGCTTTAGCGTATTGTCTATCTAAAAAAAAAAAAAAAAAAGAAATTACTAATTATCTATATTATAATGAAAAGGAATTTTAAATGGGTAATAATAAATATATTTAAATCAGGTTTTATTTATTTAAAATTTTGCCTGATAAATAGGTATAAAAAAACCGTAGACACAGTTTCCTCTGTCTACGGAAAAAACTAATCACATGTCATTAGACATGACATGACAGTTGGGAGTTTGGAGTTGAAGTCCGAGGGAAACGAGAGAATACACAAAATAGAAATATGTGCTCTTGTGAACCACTCGATATTTACTTATTTTTAAAATGAAAGAAATACTATATTTTTATAGTATTATATCAAGTTTTTTACAAACATACATGCATATCTAAAATGGCGATCAATGTAAGAAGAATATTATTTAAATATGGAAAGTGTTTAGCGATATCAGTGGTTACTGCATTTTTTGCTCAAATATTTATTTCTATTAGCTTATTTCCTTCAATACATGACAATTTACTGAAAAAAACCGACCAGTCTTCATACTCAAAACATGGATTGGGTGAAGTGTCTGCTAGAAAACTTTTACCTAGCCTGGAAGACGATGAAGATTTCTCGGCAAAAGCCCATGCTCAAAATAGGGCTGCGATACAACTAAGAGTGGAAGAATTGGATTTTGTCCCATCTTGTGAAGTTAAAAGTCGAGAAGCTATATCAGCTATACATCGAGCTAAAACTCAAAATTGCAAACAACAGATTGTAAACAAGACATGTTTGATTCAGGAAGGAAATTTTTACTCAAAGAAACTGCCGAATTTATGTACTTCTAAAACCATGAAATACGGACGTCACTTAGGTTGTTACGCAGATGAAAAAAAGCTCAGACTTTTGTCTAACTTTTACGGAAACTATGTAAATACCAATACACCAGAATTATGTTTAGATATTTGTGTTCAAGGCGGATTTCCGTATGCAGGGATTCAGTATGCGTAAGTTACCTGTATATATAATAATAATAATATTTAGGGAAATTAAATTAATGTTCATACAATATCTATCTCATAATTAGAATACATTATTAAATGCAGAAAGAAAACTTTGCCGTGGTTGTTACCTTTCCTATTCCTTTTATAAATTCTAGTAGGAACCAAAAAACTTGTAAACTAAATAAGAGATATTAAATACATTGTTCAAGATAAATCTGTTAAAAAATTTCTAGTGTTCAACTACTTTCTTCACTTTGCGCTGTGATTAATGCAATATGCATTTCATAAGTCTATTAAGCATTACAAATTTGCCATTCATTTAGATGATGTTGATGAAATTTATGCTACTAATTTTCTAAAATATTAATCTTGTTCATTCACCACAATATGCCAAAATGTGTTTGACCAGCACACTATGCTGGCTAAACACATTTTGGCATATTGTATTCATAAGGCCAAACCTACAAAAATCATACAACCACACCTGGAATTGATCCTTAATTTCCATTTGGCAGCATATCCTTTTTAACTTGCTTAATTCAATAGGCTCATTGATAAATCATTAAAACATAGTACATTTCAGGTCTGAGTGTTTCTGTGGAGAAAATCCTCCACCAGCTTCTGCTAAATTGGCGAATGAATTGTGTGACATGAAATGTCCGGGAGATTTGACAAAAGTTTGCGGGGGCTACTTCACAATGAATATATTTGAAACAGGAATTGAGAGTAAGTAGTTGCATCAACTCTAAATCTGTTTAGTATAATGTTTGGTATAGTGATGTTTGCTGATAGGCTTCAAAAGGCTCCAACTGCTTTTACAGGGAGAAAAAGAGTTAGTATGCTAAAAACCACTTTCATCTATAAACTCCTTGTTTATTTATAAGAACCGTAATCTGAGATTTAAATGCATAAAAAAATGATAAAATGTGCAGCCAGGCGGCCACACAATTATCAATGTTTAAGACGCTTTGGACACGTGCGTCTAGGCCGCAGCCTTAGAGTCAATATATATTATAAGCAAAATAACACCAGTCTTATCATGCATCAATTGATAGAGGTCTTTGGGGTCCGTTAGGGTGTAAAGAGGGAAACACGAATGTCTGCATATGAAGTTATTGGGCATTGCTAGTCAACAGTTGGCTCCGATTACTGGGTTCCTCTCCCTGCTCTATAAAAATATGTTCAGCAATGGTAAGAATGAGTTATGATGATATGAAGCTTATTATGATGAACCTTTTTGATGTCTAGATTATATCCAACTTTATGCTATATCTGTTTTTATTATTTTATTATAAAACTGTCACAGAGAACTCGGCTCACCCAGTGGCTTTTCCGGTCCAGGCCTATGAGCACGATTTTAGGAAAAAAAATACAAAAAAGGAGTTCATTCTTCATTGACAGTTGATTAGCTACGCGTGTGCGACTAGTACGAAGCCCCTCGATCTGGGCCTCGTATTAAAAAAGGCTAACTACATAGGTAGGTACCGCAATATAATGCAAGACTAGTGACTATATGGGCCAACCCACACGTACCACAACCACACGACGACCACAACCACACGACAACCACACCACGTTGTCGGGTCCTATTTTGTATTGAAAATGGATAAAGTCATTCACACGTACCACATTTTGCAGTCATTATCGACCACTTGTGTGATACCGACAACATCGCAACGATGTCGCAATCACGTCGCAACCACAACGCAACCACAAGCGACACCGAGAACTAGGGCCGACCACATCGCAACCACAACGTTGCGTCGACACCCGCTCTCT
>LUGF01013284.1:124792-136148 GCA_001625245.1 Calycopis cecrops
TCTGCCTGGGTTCTTTCGTGATGTCACATTTCTTAATCTATTTTAAACTAAATATTAAATTACGAACTTTGAAGTATTATCGAAAAATTAAAAAAATATAATATGTGACGTCACACTAGGGAGGGGGGGGTCTCACAAATGTGACCAACTGTGACAAGGGGGAGGGGGGGTAAAAAAATCAAGAAATTAGTGTGACGTACTTTATGGATGGTCCCTCATTAGCTAGGATATCATTGTCACATGCGCCTAAAATCTGGCTAGACCCTTTCATGACTTATACAAATCAAATTAAGAGTGCTACATAATAACTGTATACCATTTGAAATTTAAGAAATACCCTTCGCAAATATTAAAGAGCTATTAGGTACTCTTCTAAATGCTGGACCGATTTAAAAGCAGTTCAGCATTTGCGGTTTATCTTAGGTCAATTATTTATTAAACGTACCTAGGAGAAACCGCGTAGGTATGGGCTATTGAATGAAAAAATGCATCGAAGTAGATCCTTTTGTTGGAGTGAACTACCTCTAACTTATAACACCTCCTTTATGCACCGGTGCAGGTTAAAATTATTTTTTTTTTATATTTATTTTCAGAATTTACTCCACAGACACCGAGTACGAGCCAAGACAGTGATTCAGTGAGAATTGTCTTTCTACTTACGTTAAACGGAAGGGCACTACGTCAAGTGCACAGATTAATCAATGCGCTGTACAGAACAAACCATTATTTTTATATACATGTTGATCAAGTAAGTAATTAACGTGCTCAATCACATAAATGGACATAAAATCTTCTAACGTCTAATCTATCGATGCATTTGAATTTATGTCACAATTTATCTCAAGAAACCAAATGCATTGAAAAAACAGCTGTAACTGTAGCGAACTATAGATATTCTTAATTTACTAAACAAATTACCAATTATTTTTATGGTGGCTTGGGCCACCGCATGCCCAACGCTGCTTTTTCTGTGTCTGTCATCTGCCATATATTTAAGTTACATATTTTTCTTTACAGAGACAAGGTTACCTTCATCGTAAACTATCTGTATTAGAAGGACAATTTTCAAATATAAAATTGGCAACTAAACGGTTTTCTACCATATGGGGTGGCGCATCATTATTAACAATGCTGCTAACTTCCATGAGCGAGGTATTAAATTTAGGATGGAAGTGGGATTATGTTATTAATTTAAGCGAAAGTGATTTTCCAATTAAATCATTGGAGGAGCTCGAAAAATTTCTCGCTGCCAATAAAAATCTCAATTTCGTAAAATCTCATGGAAGAGAGGTGCAGAGGTTTGTGAAGAAACAGGGATTGGATAAAACGTTTGTTGAATGTGAAACGCACATGTGGAGGATAGGGGAAAGGAAACTGCCTCGAGGCATCGTCATAGATGGAGGGAGCGACTGGATCGCACTGTCTCCTAAGTTTGTCACTTACGTTTTAAGTAAACAAGATGAACTGCTGGCTGGTCTGAGTGTCATCTTTGAACATACTCTGCTACCGGCAGAGTCATTCTTTCATACCGTTTTGAGAAACTCTAAGTTCTGTAATACATATGTTGATAATAATTTGCACGTAACTAATTGGAAGAGAAAATTAGGCTGCAAGTGCCAATACAAACACGTAGTCGATTGGTGCGGATGCTCTCCTAATGATTTTAGGACTGAAGACTGGGCGCGGATACAGAATACGCAAAACAGACAATTGTTTTTCGCCAGAAAGTTTGAACCTATAATAAACCAGGAAATCATCACTAGGGTAGAACAATATATAGGATTCAATGACCACTATAAGATTGATAACTTGGAGTCGTACTGGCAAAACATTTATGATGTTGAAGATCTCACCGCTAGCACTGATGACGTCATACTTACACACGCGAGAAGCATTATTCGACACAACGCTAAAATACTCGCTAGAGAGGGATGTCGAATGCATTTAAAAGATATAATAGAAATAAATTATTATAAATTTGCCGATGTTTACAAGGGTAATCTTATTTTATACAAAGTTATTGATAGCGAAGATAATGAAGTATTGTTAGAAACGTGGTACAAGCCAAAACCACACTTAGATTTAAATTTTAAGAATCAAAACTCTGGACATATCAAAATATTTAAGGTGAGTTCAGAATACGATCAAAAAGAAACGACTTTTAGGAATTTAGGAAATATATTAGGACCGTTGTCCGAACCAGTGTTGTTTTACCAATTTTCAATGCAAATAGATAAGAATGTAGAAAACTTAACAGTAATCTGGACGGACCCGGCAGGTCATGTTGCAGATGTCAGCAATATTTTTAAGGATGAAAATAACTTAACAAACTTCATAAAACCAAACATAAAAGTTCCACTTTTGCCTGGTATTTGGAAGGTTGGGTTGTTCGACCAAACAAACACAGTAGCTTTAACAAAATTTCTTGTAAGTCCTTTAGAATATTTTTCTGGTAGAGAAGTGACTCTTCAAGAAACCAATTTAATCCATAGTGGGTCACAAAGTTTGTATAAAAATATTAGTTATGTAAGACCTATTAATTTTTTACCAAACCACGAAGAACTTATATTATTACAAAAAGTATCAAAATCGAACACCAAAAGAATAAATGAAGATCTAATTGAGTGGATAGATGGCCTAAGTATAGAGTTTTATAGTGTATTAGGTACTTGTTTTTCCTATGACAATGGATACAGTAATGACATGTTAGTATGTGGTAACCATAAGTATCAAAATTGTAAATTAACGGATTGGAGTTCTTTGTCTCCAGATCCAAAGGGCACAGTCGGTAAACTAGATGTAAGCAATGGACGCTTACAGAGAATATGACACACAATGTTACCATATACAAAAATGAAAATGGCAGTTATTTAATGTAAATGTTAATGCAAATTGTACATAAATATTATGAGCAGGATACACCCGTTTTTAGATAGGTTCAATGTAAATATAATGCTATTTCTGTGAAGACTTATCTTGCGAGTAATATGGGAGACGAGATGTTTTAGTAAACAAAATAATTTGACGATCAAAATGAGATTTCAAGAGTTATAGACCCTTTTGGGTTTAACCTTAACTAATAAATAAACAAATTAGATACATAATTCCATTTTTATTTTGTCTTAAACTAGGTATATTTGTGTATAATGTTCAAACTATAGGTTAAACTTTCTTCATCGTATGTACACTGTTGTCAACATCGCAATATAATGTAGACACATTTACCAATTGTTGTTAAAGAATTTATTTAGAAATATAACTTTTGATTGGACATTTAGCGTGACCTGACTAAATAGCAGTCAGTACAAATTTAGTTCACAAAATACCTAATTTATTACATAAATATAAATTGAGGAGTTCTACATAATTTAATTATTTAAGACACAACATTGAACAAAAACTTTTATAGAAATGTATATATTTTTTTTACATGTATTAAATACAAAAGCACCTACCAGAAATAGAATATCTTCATAATGTCTCTAATGGAGATCGAATAAAAAAAACCAAAATTAATAATGAGGTCAGTGCAGAGTGCTTCTGATCTTATACAGAAAAAAAACATAGTTTTTTTTCTCATGTAAGATTGTAACATACATATGTATTTAAATAATTATTGTTAAAATGTAATGTCATAAAAACGATATGCGAGCCCATGAATTGGTAACAAATTAAAAAACACCGCATCTAAATGTGTATAATTATTATAGAGCATTTAAAATATGAGTTTATATATTTTCACCTTATTCATTAATGTCAGTAAAGATAACGATCTTTTTACGTTAGTCCAAAATGGTATTTGAAAAATAGAAACTTAATTCCCAAGGAATTTATTTCGACACAATATTATTAAACATAGTAAATTCATTCGGAAATGTATGTACATATATTTCAAAATATTATTGCAGAAAATCAAATTTTATTATACGTACCTACATCAACACATCATACTTTTTTTGTTACAAATAGCTTTATACAGTGTCAGTCAAATCACAGATGCGAAATATTATGTAGCTACTGCATTTACATAAAAAATACTCTTGTTATATTATTAAATATATATTTTCTAATAGGTAAGGTGTTATTTTATAGTCACCCACATAACATATTTGGTAAAATGTATTAGCAATTACTATAAAATCACTTATCGAGTTCTATCGCGGTTTTAAAACACTTAAACAAGCCTTATTTCTTGAGAGGAAAAGTAAAAATGTTTGCTTTCATTTACGAAAGAATTATCCATCTACAAGCTAAAGATAAGTACTGGACAGAAGTGAATAATGAATGTGGAGGAAACAAGACTAATCTGTAGCGATTGCGACGCGCGCACTGTGCCGCGGCACTTTTGTGTGCCGCCAAATTTTGCAAATATACAATAAAATATAATAATGTTAATTTTATTATATTATTTAAAAAGAAAAATATTATTTAAGTATATATAATATCAAAAAACATCAAGCTCAAATTTCGCATTCAAAATATTTTTATTATTAGCTTGTAATTAATCCCTTAATAAACGTTCAGTTATTATTGTAGTATTTCGTATATTTAAAATTTTTGTCATAAACTATTTATGCAGTGTGTTGTAGTCGGTAAATAATTTTTATCTTTTTCTTTGTGTGCCGCCAAATTTTGAAATCGGTAAATATGTGCCGCAACAAAAAAACCGACCAAGTGCGAGTCGGACTCGCGCACGAAGGGTTCCGTACCATTATCTACGAAAACGGGAGCTTATCTTTTGTATGGGAGCAAAAAATCACGTTTATTGTATGGGAAATTAACCCTTAAATATTCATATTTATTTTTTAATACAATTGAATTTTTTAGTATTTGTTGTTATAGCGGCAACAGAAATACACCATCTGTGAAAATTTCAACTGTCTAACTATCACAGTTCATGAGATACAGCCTGGTGACAGACGGACGGACGGACATCGGAACCTTAGTAATAGGGTCCCGTTTTTACCCTTTGGGTACGGAACCCTAAAAAAGTTGAGAATCACTGGTCTACCCTACTAGAGAACTGGGGCAAAGATTTGTTGTAAATAAGTATGATGTTGTCGTATGATGTTAATACACTTTACCATTTAGGATATAGTGCCTATTTTTAAGTAACCAATGTTATTTTTATAATATTGCATAATATTAAGTCATGTTATTTGGCATCTAAAAAAGAAAAAATAAGTGATGTTATGTAAAACATAGAATGATTACGTATGGTGAAAACCAAATCGAAGTTCTCCAGTCGTCATCTTAATTAGAAGGCAAGTTTTTCACTGTTTAATTTTAAATTTCAACTGATCTACGAACTCTTAGGTATAGCAATTCCTAATTAGTAAAAACATAGTTCAAGATTCTTGATATCATTGAGTTCATTCACATATTAGTATTTTAACACTATTTTTGGAGATTTACGTTACAAACTACATGATAGGTACATGATTTTAATGTTTTAAATGTTGAGTTTATAGAATTAAGTTATCTTAAATATATTTTTTTTATAGCATAAGGGGGCAAACGAGCAATCTGAGCCTTTTGATGACTACCGACGCCCATGGACATTCGCATGATTGTTACGCAGATGCGTTGCCCTCCTATCATGGGCCACCGGCTACTCATAAACCGCACGAAATGCGACAGCGACGCTGTCACTTTACGCCGGTATCAAGTGAGCGAGAGGTACTTCACCGGTCGTGCCGGCCCAATTGCGGCCCAGCATGGCACTACCTCGTTCCAAAAAATTAATTATTTTGATAAAATATATGTATGTATAAATGATAATTTTTAAAATAAATTGCAGACATATTTATGAATTATGGAACTCAGTTTCTGTCTCAATTTGTTAAGTGAAAAAGGAGGCTTCAATGAGTAATCATTCTAAGTTTTATTAAACATAAATTAACATCACCAGTCCTATAGAAGACTAAAATTGCCGTAAACTGATCAACTAGTTTTGTTAATATTAAAGAAATCACAAGTATCTGATAATGATTTAATTTTTACACTTTACCTTACTTTATCTTTTTTGCTTGTCAACAGAAAAAATATTTTTATATTATTCTGTTCGATTGATACACTAGTCTTATACCTACATTGTGTTTATTAAATCATAGGTATACATTTCTAGTTTTTAATTTTAATAACTTGCCCCACTCTTTGGCCTGAACTCGGAAACGTGTCTATAAATAACTGTATTTGCGTTATCATCACCATCATTGTTACGAGTAAATTAAATCATCAACACTTGGTGACGACTTTATTATAAAAAAAGGATTTATTTACCTAAATGAACAGAGCAACATCTTAATCTTATACAAAACTGACAATGAATCTTAACCCCAAAATATCTTACATAAAGATACTAATTATAACTTAACCCATTGAGTGCGGCGGACGCCGATCGGCGTCTTTTTTTCCTTTCCAGGTGCGGCAGACGCCGATCGGCGTCAAATCTTAAATGAGTTTATTTTCTTCAAGAATCTAAATTCTTAAAAATTTCTGCGAAATAAACGTTTACTTTTCCTATAGCTACGAGGTACTGAGCATAGTTTCTGTGAAATCATCTCTTCAAAAATTCAAATATTATTGATAAATTGCGGAGGACGCACATCGGCGTCTACCAGGAGTTAGTAACATTTTATCCATGATGCTTTAAAATTTTTTACATGCACATTTTATTTGTGCAGATTTAAACATTTAGGCGGTATTTTATACTTGATTTATGGATAGACTTGCGAGTTACTTGCGTGACTCATTTCTATATAATATGAATATCAGTGTTTGACGAGTAAGATAAATTTACAGACCGGCGTAAAGTGTCAGCTTGCTGTCGCGTTTCGTGCGCTGTGTAAGTAGCCTGTGGCCCATGGAGGAGGGAGAGTGGGGCAACGCATCCGTGTATAAACTATGCGGATGTCTATTAGCGTCAGTAGTCATGAAAATGGCTCCGACTGCTCGTTCGCTATTTTTTATCTAGTGACTATTATTTATAGTACAAGAGGTTGTACTATAAAAAAAATAGGTATTAAACTATAGAAACTGTTATTGAAGATGAGATTTCTATTCTGTAGTAGTAGTAGCTTTAATCGGCAGCTGGATTCTCATATTAGTTAATAAAAGAAAATTAAAAGGAGCGAAAAAAAAGGTAACAAGACTTCTTTCACTAGGAACTTGTATCTTTTTAAAATGCCTACATAATAATCAGCAAGGATATTTAGTTCAAAGGGTTAAAATTATGAATGATAAAAAATAATAAGTATAATGTTTTAATGTAGTTTAGACGTTACCAAAGGTTGGTATACTCTGGAAAAATCAACAAATAATTTAAAAAAATAATTTAAACACGAATATCTATTAAATGTGGTGACTATTTAATGTAAAACTACTTATAATATATTATTTTACTTTGACTTACTGTTTTCACCCATAATTTTTAGCAAAAACACTAATTTCTAAAGTTTTAACTATTAATGGCAGATTTAACTGATTGTGACAAAAATAAACCCCTTTACTTTGCTCCGCGTATAGGAGTCTACAATTTACGAGCTAACTGTAAGGTTGGCGAACAGAAAAAAAACGATTTTTTTTTCGAATTCTTATCCGGGTGCAGCAGACGCCGATCGGCGTCTAAAAGTTTCCTTCCGAGGTGCGGCGGACCACATCGGCGTCCCGTTGAAAAAGGCGGCCGCAACTGAGCAGAAATCGTAGTTTGGAGCGCCGCATTGAATGGGTTAACCACATCATCTTAAGTAGGACAACTGACGAAGGAAATCTGGACAAGTACCTATCCCGCCAAAAACATTCTGTAAAAAAACTAGTCTAGTCTAGATGCTGCTTGTTTATATCTAAAAAGTAATGAAATCTAGACTTTCTATTTTTACTGTCCGTAGATATTTAATGTCTATAGGATATACTTAAATGAATCGAAATCTCGATTAAATATATTAACTTCACTTCAACGTTATTAATTCGGTACACGATATACGACTATGCTATTCTACGGATTTACATCAACTCTCCTGTCCGCAACTGATGCGCCCAATATATGTATAGGTACAACAGACAATATATTTGCTGACCCCTAAAAACATAGAATGTATGTCCAGCACACTGCAATTCGTAGTAAAGAACTTTAGACTTGGTACGACTTGTCTAGATTTCATTACTTTTTAGAAATAACAAGCAGCTCTATCGAGACATGGCTAGTTTTTTACAGAAAGTTTTTTGGTGGGATTTCACTTCTTTTTGTAGAAACGTGGGCTTATTGATTTGTTTTATTAAATTTTCTTATTTTACACAGTTTTTTTCTTTTTAGGAGCAGTTTTTTTTAATTACAAATCTTACTTTCCCTTTATAATGAGTACCCAGAAGAGATTTTGGTCACTCACTTTAACACACACGCACAATCGCACACACTCGCACATATTTAGAGGTAGTGCCACACTGCATGCTTGCATGCAGTCGTATTGGGCCGGCACGACCGGGGAGGTACCTCTCGCTTACACGAGACCGGCGTGAAGTGACAGCTGTGCTTTCGCGTTTCGTGCGGTGTGTAAGTAGCCGGTGGCCCATGGAGGTGGGAGGAGAAAGGAGGGCAGCGCATCTGTATTGCCTCTTTACCTTTTAGTTGGTTTAGGTAATTAAGGAACAATAAAATTATTCAACTGCATTTATTTCCAATAGCGTACATAGCGGACAAGCGCCGAGTGTCGACTGGTGACATAACGACGTGACACCAGTCGCCACATCAACACCCTCCTTTTTGAAAAATTTATAATAAAAATATAAAATTATAAAGCATCAACTACATTTTATGAAGTCGGTTAATAACTCATAACTTAAATATAATTCCAAGTTCTTAAATTACACTGCAGGTGAGCACATTGCTGATATCGCAGAAATACAATCGCTCAGCGATGTCTCAACCAGTATTACCTACAACATAATGCACTGTAGATATTAATATGAACTAACATAAGTATTTAATCACTACATAATTTAACATGAATGTGTAGATAAGTATAACAACACTTTTCGAAATACATAAAAAAAATACAAAAAATAACAACAAACCGTGTATAAACATCATACAATAAACATGTAATACGAAACATAAATGAAAGAAATACATTTTTTATAAAAGATGTCTTATAACTCTTACTAAAAATGCGTGGCTGCAGGCGCGGGGTTCACAATACCCGCTGCTGGTGCACCCACGTTAGGTATCACGCTCACTTGTGTAAGCGGTGACACGGCGCCTGGAGATATCGTCATTATTTGTTTGCGCAGCCAAGACCTGATTTGACTGCAGAACCTTTTCCAAAGGAAGTAAGCAACGACTAGCAGTAACAGCGCTGCTATCACCAACATGAGTGTGCTCTGCTGCGTCATGTGCTGCTCAACTTGACTTGAACTTTGAGCTATGATCACTTTATCTCCAGTTTCTTTGGATGATTTAGAACCCATTATAGACAATTGTTATATTAGCGACAGGTTCGAACGAGAGTAAATACGGTAATGCTACCAGTTTACAAAAAATTCGTATTTCGACATATTTCTATAATGCTATGTGAGCAAAAATATGAATTGGGTCACAAGCGAAAAAAGCAATACTTCATTATAAAGTAATGAAATTTGATAGCTTCAATGCTAAGAATACTACTTGTAGAGTGAATAATATCTAATACAAACTGACTATTTAACGACTCTTGTCTGATTTTTTACGCAAGATATTATTCCTTCTTTACAGAACACTAATACTTTAACTTAACACAAGCTTATTTTATAAATAATTATTCTATTTCACTCGCGGAATGTATATTTTTCCGCGTAGGTATCTGTATAAGTACCAACTGTGTCCTATATCTGCGGCACAGGGTTATAAACCTCTCTGTAGTACTATACCTATGATACATCATCAAACCGTCTTTTGCCTAAATCTTATGGCAAATGGCACAAAACGCCTCTCTGTGAGCGGTTTGGTATATTTTCAATTACTTAAATACTTAAATTATATGAAAACTTATCTTCTATAACATATACTAGTGTGTAAATTAGTGTAAACTTATATAAGTTAAGTACCTAAGTCTAACGCATGTTTATAACAATTTATGTATGTACCTTGAACATCGTAGCAGAGTGTGCATATTAAATTAAACATTTATATATTATCTATATTAGTAAGCTCTACCTAGTGTGCTGTGTAATACTCAGACATGAGGGACATACATACATACATGTTTATATATTGAAACGTGTCGGTGGTCTAACCGTACGACCACTTCGTGTCTTTTTAATGCACGAGTGTGGTATGCCAGATGCATCACATGGGCGGTCGGTAGTGACGTCACCATCGTTGCGAGAAATATCGCTATCTTCGCTACATTGCTCGTTAAGTAAATATGCAGGTTTAAGCCGGTCTATAGATACATTTACATATTTATCTGGTAGCTGTATTTTATACACCTTGCTATTCCTATGAATTACACGGTATGGACCGTCATAGGGTGGTAGCAAAGAATTACGCACAGCATCACATCTGATAAACACGTACTCACATGACTCTAGATCTGGGTGTACGAATATAGATCGCGAATCGCGCTGTCTTGCCGGAACGGCTTTAATTTTGCGTATATTATCGCGTATGTTATGAACTAATGTTTGTGGATCCGTTGACTCTGACCTGGATGCTATGAAAAATTCACCGGGCAAACACAAGGTACGACCGTACGTCATTTCTGCGGCACTAATGTTCGAATCGGTGCGTAAGGTAGTACGGAGTCCTAGTAAAACGGTTGGGAGTTCCTCTGCCCATGACGAGCGGTCTAACCGAGTGCGAAGCGCTACTTTTAAACTTCTGTGCCACCTCTCGATCGCTCCATTGCTTTGAGGATGGTAAGGCGTGCTTCGTATCTTGTGTATGCCCATGAAAGTCATTAACTGCTTGAAAAGGTCACTTTCAAATTGGCGTCCTTGATCTGAGGTTAAATATCTACACACCCCAAATCTGGTTATCCAACCTTCATAAATAATTTGGGCTACGGTTTTAGCCGTAATATCTCTAATAGGGTAAGCTTCCGGCCAATGTGTACAACGGTCAATGATGGTTAATATGTACCTATATCCATCTGATGTGGTAGGGAGTGGCCCTACAATGTCTGTATGTATGTGTTCAAAACGTCCAGCTGAAGGAAATTTACCTAACAATGAAACGGTATGACGTTGAACTTTAGAACGCTGACACTGAATACATGTTTTAGCCCACTGGTTTACATCTTTGTTCAACCCCGGCCAGAAAAAACGCTTGGCCAAAAGTTTGCGTGTAGTATTTATTCCAGGATGACTTATGTTATGTATC
>LUGF01013284.1:145759-160111 GCA_001625245.1 Calycopis cecrops
GCCGCCTTCCCCGCATCCCTCGCCGCCCGTCCCGCCCCCGCGCTGCTGAAGCACCACAGCCGTGCCTGGGGGAAACGTATTAACATATTTTTTTTTTTATTTATTGAAAGAAAAACCTACAGCTATAACAACAACAACCTAACATTAAATTTAGTATACCTACAAAGCCATGAGCCAAATAAAGGTTTTTACAAATAGAAACTTATAAGTAATTACAACAGAAATGAACATGGTTGGCTTAGCGCTCACAGTTTTAGGGAAAAATAATGCGTGTTTTACAATAACATTCATTTATGTAGGTACTATTTTTTATTAAAAAAGTGTTGTGATACTATACGCCTTGTTTGATTTACTCCGCCATGAAATATGTCAACTTCAAACGTTTTTGATAAATTATTAAATTTATTACAATACAATATTAATTTACATTATTTTTTTTATCAGACTATCGAATCATGCCGGTATCGTGTAAGCGGGAGGACACCGGTCCATGCAAGCAGCGCGGCACTTCCTCCTGCTATAAACGAACGTACCCTCGACGATGATGTAGAAGTCGTCCCCGGGCTCCCCCTGCCGCACGATGGTCTCTCCGTCGTTGAACGACACCGGCTCCAGCGCGTCCGCCACCGTCAGCCGCTCCCATTTCTCTAAGCTCTCTGCAAAATATTACGTGATTATTATATTTAATAGTATAAGGGGTCACGCCCATAAACATCCCCACACAGGCTACTAATATAAATATAAAGCTAAAATAAATATATATATATAAAACTCAACCGTGACGTAGCCATCTATCAACGCACAGACCAAACCACAGGACGGATCAAGCTGAAATTTGGCATCCAGGTAGATGTTACGACGTAGGCATCCGCTAAGAAAGGATTTTTAGAAATTCAACCCTAAGCCTAAGGGGGTGAAATAGGGTGTTGAAGTTTATATGGATTTCGCAGTTGAAACCACGGGGCAAAGCTAGTAAATATATATAATATACTGTTTATGTAACTATATCAATGCAGGTGTTAAGGAGATCGAATATTTTCCGCAACACCCGTTTAATTCTTTCTACTGAATTCCGATAAGGAACTGACACACTCAATGCAAATGTATATTGGTACAATAGTCCGTGAGCCAGCAACCGATTTTAATGACCTCCATTAGTGATAACTTGTTAAATGATGCAGACAATAAGTGTATTATGAAGCGTAGTTTACGTCAGCTGCCGCGCTGTAGTTGATGGGGCGCCCACACACGTAATAAAATTCAATAATATCATCTCTATACAGATGGAGATAATAAAATTCAATAATATCATCTAGGCGGCGAAAATAATTGAATTGACCAAAACGCATAGCTGGCGGACTAAAAGATAATCGACAAGAACAGAAATATGCAAAATCAAAATATTTTTATTCAAAATAGGATTTAAAAAATTTCTTTTTGAACGTCAAAAATTTCCATCTACCACCGGTTCAACCCTAGCCCTGTCCTGAGAACAACTGGCGAAACAAACTCAGCGGGCTTCATTAATTTCTTCATTATACATTCTTCAATTATATATGTACATTAAAAATATAATTTACATTTATTTTTGTATAGAAGTAGCAAGTTAATTCTTACCTCAGATCTAATCTACAATTCGAAATAAAATAATTCTTTGGAGGCTCAATGACCCTGCTATTTCAATACATTTAATAACAAAAAAGAGCCTTTCTCAATACGACTCTTCTACTTCCTAGCTGAAGTCTCTCAAATATTAACTTACCCAATATAGAAACACGCGAGAGGAACTCGTCGTACATGCGTCGTTTTCTTATAGTTGAGCCCATAAGGATGCGCCTATACGAGTCCCTGTCGAGCCCCCACAGCTTCAGCGGACTGCGCGCTCGGACGGTGGCAGCCCTGGGCGTCCCGTAAATGAGCGCCAACTCACCGAAGCTACCACCTTCACCTATACTCGTTACTACCTCGCCATTGACAAGTACCTGCAAACGTTTGACAGTGTTTCTAAACTTAGGTACTGCTGCATATGTATCTCATATCCTAGAGTGAACGTAGGACACTTGTGACACGTCAGACTTGACTCATAACACATTGTGGCCAAATATCTGTACTGTTGTGCTATTCTGTAAAAATCAAATTCGATATCGAGTCTCACTCAGGTGACCGCACTCACTTCGAAAGCGAATTCACTTGCCACACCACAAGTGAATTCGAGATTCGCGGGTGAAGTGATCGTCGAAATATTCGGGAAATAACCCTACAGAATACCAATTGCAAGAAAAGAATGTCAAAATCTCACTTTCGATAGTTCATCTCACCGCCACACTCACTTCTGTGGCGCTAGAGGCGCGATCGAGTTTTGCAGAATATCATTTCACGTTCTCACCGCGGATTCAGCTTTCGAGTTGAGAAATGACACTTACAGAATAGCACTGCTGATGACGATACGCCGACATGTGTCAGAAGTCATCCATGGTCGTCTTGTCACTTTGATCCCTCTCTAGCCATAAACTACAGTATTAAACATGGTGTCAGAAATGGAATACTACTAGCATCAAGAGATTTAGGGACGGCTTTCCATCACACGTGTTTAGTGAGAGTAAGCAAGAGCTGGGAACATTTGCATATCATCAGTTTGAAAGCAGTGTTATTGCGCTTAGCTCGCTTGTGGAGGTACCTCTCGCTTACACGATACCGGCGTAAACATACATCTCTGCTGACGCGTTTCGTGCGATGTGTAAGTAGCCGGTGGCCTATGGAGGGAGAGGAACATCTTTAAAACCTCAACCCCCTTATTAATAAACATGGAATAACTAAAGTCGTATTTTTAATTAGACGAAGTCAACTGACGTTTACTGTGTTGTCAGTTTTTTATGAACTAAAAATAGTGTTGTTACAAAGTGAATGTAAGAAAAAACTCCTGAATGAATGAAATTGCCTCGATAGTTTAGTAAATAGTTAGTGTGCCGAACTGCCGATATCGGGTACGGGGTTCGAATTTTAGTCGTGCTTTGTACATACCAGCGAGTTTTTGACGACTATGTTCCTATAGTATCGACCTATACTGATTAATGAAATGAAAAACATTTTCAATGTAGGTATTGAAAATGTTTTTCATTATTCATTTTCATGTAGTTGAAACTATAGATGTATAAAATATAACAATTATAGGTAGGTAAGTAATGAAAATAAAAAACATCGCTTATTAAATTTAATTTGTTTTTATTCATTATCAGAAAAAAAAAATCATCACTATCACTTTCGGTGACAAGAATTATAAATCTATCCGAAACATTATCGATCATTTGATCAAGACCATACATTTTGTCTTCTTCTTTAATTATGTGAGACACGCAGCTACTCCATTTTTCATGTGTGACAATGTTCTTCAAAAAGTTTTTTTACTTCTGTCATTTTGAATGTTTTATTGTTTCTTGCGACATATCCTTAGCCTGCGCCCATACCAACTCAATGGGATTGAGCTCACAGTGGTATGGGGACAGACGTAAAACAATTATTCCATGCTGTGCTGCCATCTCATCCACAACATATTTGTCTGGATGTTCTAGTTTGTGCTGCCGTGCTATGTCTATAAGAGTAGCTTTGACCATAGTGGCTTCAAATGAAATATTTTTGCTTGTTAGCCACTCTTGTATTCTTGGTTTAGACCAAGACATAGTAGGCAGCGACTCACTACCACGGAATTTGGTTTTAGTTTTGGCAAAACCTCACTAAACCACTTCTCGAAGGTATCGGCATTCATCTCTTGATGATAGTCTTCTTTATTTTTTGTGGCTTCAAATATTAACAAACTGTTTTCCACAAATCTTTCTTCCCCGCCTATATGGCCGATAATTAGTCCTTTGCCCTTTCCTGAAGGCTGTTTTAAGCCTGTGGTCAAACCATCTAGGAATGACTGGCGGGACGATAACACTGTCTGGTCAATCCATGCCTTCTTCAGTGTATGACCTTTAAGATAGTGAAAAATATTAATTAATTTATTGAAAGTATAATTTAATGTATTGAAGTAGGTAATGAAATTGAATTAATTGTGAATTAGATTATACCTAATTTAATTCTTAAATTAAATTATGAATTGAGAGTTATTCGAATGAGTGTGTATTTTATAATTAATAATGGTTCTCTCTTTTTTAAATTACAAGTAATGAATCGATAACAATGAATTGAATTTTTGAATTTGAATTAAGTATGATGAATAATATATATAAATCGAGGTATGTCATTAAATTGTTTAAAAGGGGGTTTTTTTGCCAACAAACTACCATGCAGTTTGGCGGAAATATTAATGTATAAAATGTATGCTTTATATCGCAATAAATGATTCTTATCATTTTTATTATGTAAAGTAACAGAAAATTGTAATTACCTTCGTTGATCCAGGTTTCATCTTGGTATTATAAATATATCTTCATTCCCTTCGATACTCTTTTACGTCATCGTTATTACATTCATTCATTACGCATCACTATTACGTTAAACATGGCAACATTATTTTACAAAGTGACATTAGCTATTGTCAGTTGGCTTCGTCTAATTAAAAATACGACTATATATCCAAGTTATAACTTAATAATAAACTGACATCTGTCAAATTCCATACTTTTTATGTGTTTTTTAGTTTTTTATTAGGGAATTTGACAGATGTCAGTTTATTACTAGGTTATTCCTTGGATAGAGTTATTCTATGTTTATTAATAAGGGGGTTATAGTCTATGTGGATATTTACCTATGGGCGTCGTAGTCATAAAAATGGCTTCAACTGCTTGTTTTCCTCCTTATAATTTAAAATAGTAAGTAACAATTTGGTTATTGTATGAATTCTTACCGTAATGCAAAGTAGGAATTTCGTTTCCATAATGTAAATAATATTTCATTCATTCTGTGTATAAGCATTTGTATAACCTCTAAGCAGATGTCTATGCGCGTCGGTAGTCATGAAAATGGCTCGGACTGTTCATTTGCGGGGGGCAAATACTATAAAAAATAAAGTTAAACAAGTCGTCGAAGTCAAAGGAACGCACCTCGACTTCTCCGGAATCGACGATGTAGAAGTTGTCCCCCTCGTCGCCCTGCCGTATCACGGTCTCCCCTTGCAGACACTGCACGGGGAACATGGCGTCGAACATGTCCGCGCGTTCCGACTCGTCCAAGTGCGTGAATAAAACGTTGGAAGCGATCGCCCGCGACAACGCACCCATCGTTTTGTAGTCTTTTGGCACAACCTGAAAATATGATAACAGATTTAAAGGTAATAAACATGTTATATAATAATAATAATAATAATAAAGCTTTATTGTTCCATTTTTTTTGTTAGTATTGTTAGTGTGTACAGTAGAAAGAAAATATAAAAAAAACACCAAACAATATATTATATGTCTTAATATTCTAATGGTTAGTTTTGTTAGTGTTAGTCGAGGTTTTTCTTAAAAAAATAGATCCCTTCTGAGTAAAAGCCTCCTCCAATTCAAGCCATTTCTTCCTATCCTGTGCAATCGTCCAGTTCGTTCCAGCTGTTTCTATGATGTCATCAGACCATCGTTTTTTTGGTCTTCCTATTTACATGTTATTATACCACATATTATTTCAGTAAGAGGCTACGCCGGATTGGAAGAGTTGGAAAGGAAAAAAACCCCTTTATGGGTACAAAAATGATCTTGAGGCCCTTAAGACCTGCGGCCCCCAAGCCCTCACCTGGATAGCCGCTGGTAAGAGGTAGTGCCACGCTGCATACAGCGAATTGGTCCGGCACGACCGGGGATCTCTCGCTTTCACGACACCGGCGCGGCGTAAAGTGATAGCTGTGCTGTCGCGTTTCGTGCGCAGTGTAAGTAGCCGGAGTAAGGAAGGCAACGCATCTATATAACCTGTATGCGGATCTCTATGGCCATCGGTAGTCATGAAAATTTCTCTGCCTGGTCTTTTGCCCCCTTTTACAAAAAAAAAATAATGCAATACAAAGCTGTTGTAAGACACTTTATTCATAACATTTAGGTCTCGATGAGAATGAATTTTCTTAGCACCGTACACGCAAAGGAGCAAATCGAAAATGTGTAACAAAAATTTTCACTACAAGTCGCGCTTAGTTACATTCATTAAAACATTTTCAAATTAACTCTAATAAAGTAATTTATCTTGATAAATATCAACCTGAATATTAAATGGCTGTACGTTAAAAATGCGAAATGGGCTATTTTCCAGTATTAAAAATAAAAGCTAATTGAATATAATCTTTAATTAATATTATTTTTAAAGTCCTTACGTAGTGAAATTGTAACTAATCAATATTTTATTTTAAAATCTATTTTTTTTTTGTAGTAAGACAGCGGCGGAGCCTTATATATCTCTATTATTATGTAACAGTGTACACACAGTACTATGAAACTGCCTAGCCGAATTTCAGTCAGAACCTCGATATATCTAATATTATTTAACAACAACAAATGACAACTGTATATATACCTTTTTGACATAGCTGGTGGCATCTTCTTCCGTAACGGGTTCTGCACTAATACCCCCTCGCCTCCTTGGCAGTTGTCCACCGGGCACCGGTAGAGGTGACAACTCTCCATCGGCCTCACCCTCGGATAGTGCTGCTGCGGCTGCTGCTGCTTTCACTTGTTCCTAACATAAATATTACAAACTGTAGCAAACAACTTACAAAAATACTATTGCAACACATGTGTACAACCCCTATGCTTGGGGGTGAGTTCCAAAAATCACTGCCAGTACTGCTCAGTACTTTTGCAGTTGTCAAATCCATACTGCAGTGTCCAATTTGACAACTGAGCAGTACTGGCAGTAAATAACGGAACGCAGCCTGTATGACTTTGAGTGTCGTTAGTCAAAACAATGGCGCCGATTGCTCCTCTGCTGTCCAATGTAGGGTAAGAAGGTAGTGGAAGTTATTCCTCAAATCGTTGGCTTACTCCAAGAACTCATTAATTGACATTTACAAACCTTTGAAAAATCAAATATTAATAAAAAAAAAAAGTTTTATCAGAGTTTCGTAAATGTCAATTAATGAGTTCTTGAAGCCGACGAAATATTAAATGTATTATTTTTAATTACTATTTCAATAGTGATGAGTTATAAAATCTTAAACTGGCTATATAGTAATACTAGCTTCTTCCGCCCGCGGCTTCGCCCGCGTGGTTTTCGGACTTCAAAAATCCCTATAAATTTTAACTTATTATGTTATTCTGATATGAAAGCTATATTACTGTAAAGTTTCATGAAAATCCGTTCAGTAGTTTTTATGTGAAAGAGTAACAGACACACAAACTTTCGCATTTTTAATATTAGTAGGATTTTTATTATTTTGGTTCAGATTTAAAACTGAAATAAGTTTTCATTGTATAACACTCATAAGGCTCTGGTCCTATCACCTAGACCTATTGAAGGTGACAGTTTAGACGGCACTTTAGACAAATGTGACTGTTTTAGTAAAATACTTAGTATTATGTAGTATTGCTTTGTTTGAATTCTTAACGGTAAACTAACGCAAACACATATCAAATGAATGGTGTCTGTCTGAAGGATGTCTTAAGAATACAAATAATTACAATATTCATGATAGTCTTGTATCAAATCTAATTTCAGGAAATAGTAATATTGATGGATAGTGTTTTACCTTAAACAAGCTGTAAATAGTTGTTTAAAATAATAGTTTTTCTGTTTTTTGGTTATAAAACAATGTTTGATCGTTATCTCTGTATTTTTTTTTTATGGTATAGGAGGGCAAACGAGCAGTCGGAGCCATTTTCATGACTACCGATGCCCGCAAACATCCGCATAGAGGCTATACAGATGCGCTGCCCTCCTTTCTCCTCCCACCTCCATGGCCATGTTTATTTTATTGTTAAAAATACACAAAATACGACACAGAAACAGGCTCTTTTTAAAAATTCCCGAAAATATATATACATCAATTTTGTGAAAAATGTTAGTTGTGCCCTTTTTTATTAAGACAACAGCATGGGAGTTTTGACACAATATTGTTATTTTTGCTACTTTACATAATGCAGATTTGTTACAATTCCTAATCATGAACTTCTTCCATATTTTGATTATTACAATCTTATAATATAATATTATTAGAAGTTTTATTGTGTAATTTTCACATAAAACTGCATTGTTATGGCTAAAAATTTGGCTGGTGGACTTGAGACTGGAAATATTGGTCAAATGCCAAGTAATGAAGAATGGAATTTAAAGTATGTATGTCAATTCCATACATGCATTTTTGGTACCAATATCATTCTTTCTCATTAAAAAGTTATTTTTTTACTTTTTTAAACTATATTTACAATGTTATTAATTATTTTATTGTTTTTTTTTGGAATAAATTAGTAGGATAAATAATATTATTTTACCCCATTGCAAAATAGGCTATTATAAACCATATCAGTATATACATATTAGCCATTATAGGTCACAAAGGACCACAGCGAATGGCAACTTCATATGGGGTGAATGACCCTGGCCAGTCGTCAGCGATCAGCTGCAATACAGCATGGAGTGCGAAAAAACTTTTAAAAAATCCTGTGGCTAATTTATTGTTTCGATTGATCCGAATTTTGTTGTGTAGCCTGAAAATCATACACTAAATATGTGGTTTCATTTAATGCCTCTCGCTTGTATCAACCTTGTATATTTACTAACAACTTGAAAAAAATACTAAACTACTCCTTACAGTGTTATTAAATTTGCCTAACCATATATATGTTGAAAAAGGGTAGTATTTATTTATCTTATCCTATATTTAGAACTTCAACATCTAACAGCAGTAAAGTTCATTTTATAAATAAAATTAATGACAATACATTACATTAACATACAATAAAATAGATATTTTCTGAAAATATAGTAAGATATTTAAATATTTGTTTGTTTTTCTTGGGTTTTGTTAAAAAATGTTAAAAATTGCAAACAGGATTATGGTGTATTTAGACATCACTAACCTCATAAATAGATTAGAATCTAAATTTGCATACTTCATTTTAATAAATATTACAGTTAGAAGCAGTTAAATATTAAATATTATTTATCTCACCCCCATTCCAAAACTCAACAATGTTTACAAATCGATTAAACGACGAAACGTTTGTAAGTGATAAAATTACGATGTAATGAGTAACAGTAATGCGTGTTC
This sequence comes from Calycopis cecrops, assembly GCA_001625245.1. NCBI lineage: Eukaryota > Metazoa > Arthropoda > Insecta > Lepidoptera > Lycaenidae > Calycopis > Calycopis cecrops. The sequence goes on from LUGF01013284.1 coordinate 154,932, forward strand.
ACTAAAATCTAGAAGGAAAATTACGCAATATCATATTAAATATAGTTTTTAACACATTATTTATAGTTTCGTTGGAATATCACGCAAGAAACTTGCGCGATTCTATTTCAGTAGTCAGTCAGCTGTCAACTCGAAAACTGTCCACCAATGTTTTCATTCTGAATCAACAAACAATTTGCTAAGAATGTTGTGTTATTTTTTCAACATATCTGATTTGAATTAATTGATAAACGACAAAAATTGTGTAATACTTACTCGCTCCAATTTTTGAAAATATTGGCGTAAAAACGATACGGGATTTTCAGGTTTGTTAAGGCAAAGTTGAACAATACAATCTTTTAATAATAACTGGATATTATGACTTTGAATATAACTTTCACATTGATGTAAACACTGCTCTTCTTCCATTGAGTCCATTTCTTCTACAAAAGTTAGGGAATTTTATTGCAAACAAACACATAAAATAATCGCACTTTATTTTGTCTAATGTCAAGTGTGTGTCAAATGACAATTCACTATTCACATATCACAATCACAAAAATATGTCAATAAACCGAAATTGGCAAGCGAGAAGTATTAAAATTTCTTTAACGGATTTATAGACACGGTTTTATTCAGTGTATTTAAACATGTAATTTTTATATTTTATTTTTATATTTTAGTATGTATGTACTAGTATACTTAGTCTGGCCATAAATATTGTTACAATTAAAAATAAAAAACCATAAAAAACCCAGTTCCGTGTTCATTGTGTTTTCTTATTTTGGCGCCAAAACATTGTACAATATTTTGCGTTAATAAAATGGAGTGGAGTAATAAAGAGAAGAGAATCACTGTGATTGCGTTACACAAAGTAGGTGTTAACCTGTGTAGTCTGTGGTAGGTGTGGAGCCAAATGTAATTTTTAAAACTCTCCGTACACTTGGTGTTAGTCAAATGTTTGTGTACCCTAGCTATTAATAGCTACAATGAGACTTCTTCTGTTTGTGACAGAGAAAGATCTAGCCATCCTCGTAGTGTTCGTACGAAAAAGATGGTCAAAGTAGTAAGGGAAATAATTAGAATCCTGTACGAAAGAAAAAGATATTATCTCGTGAAATAAAGATAGCAGCTAGAACCATGTGACATGTCGCATATTTTAAGACATGATTTAGGACTTGCAGTCAATAAGAGACGCACTGGTCATTTCTTGAATGATAATTTAAACACGAATTGGGTGCTAAAATCGAAACAACTACCGAAGCGTTATGCAGAGGGATATCAAAGAAAAATTTTGTTTACGGATTAGGAAATTTTTACAATTGAGTAACATTTTAACAAACAAAATGACCGTATTTATGCTCAAAGCTCTAACAAAGCTTTCCAATCAGTCGAGAGAGTGCATCATGGGCCTTATCCGACTTCAGTGATAGTTTGGTGGAGTGTTAGCTATGAAGGGGTGACTGATCCATATTTTTGTGAAAAAGGTATCAAAACATCGGCACAAGTGTATCAAGATACCATCCTTGATAAGGTAGTTAAGCCCCATGTTCAATAACCAAGGATGGTCCTTCCAGCAAGACTCGGTGCCGAGTCATAAAGCTCGGTCCACGCAGTCTTGATTGGAAGTAAACGTCTCGGACTTCATCAAAGTAGTCAGTTTTAGAGAGTACAGCTTGTTCTAAAAGCCATGATAATTTGGAGTTCCTAAAACAATCCATACGATTGACACTGAAGAATTTCCCCTTGGAAAGAGAACGTGCTTCTATTGATTGGCTTCAACGTTTAAAGGACTGTATTGCGGCAAGTGGAGACCACTTCGAATAAGCTTTATAAATTTTTTATTGTTATTTGTGAAGTTTTATTATATTATGTTATTTGCAATCAAAAAATATTTTTTTCTTTGTAACAGAACTTATGGCTAGACTAGGTAGATGTTTCGTCTCCAGCATGTGTCGATTTATGAATAGGAATAGAAATGCCTAACCTAGTACAAATTCTTTATAAATTTAGGTGGGATTTTTTTTTGTTTTTTTTTTTGGTGACGGAGGGGAATGCCTTTACGCACGCTACCCAGGGACCTGGGTGGCTCATAAAATTTAAGTAACCTAAGTAAACGCCCATGAGTATATTATGGAATTCATATCCTTCATATCTATTTCTAACTTAAAAAAATACACTCGTTTAGGTGTTTTTTTTATTTACCAAAACACTATTTAAATTTTTTAGAATTAAAAAAATCGTAAGACGAGTTTATGGTCGTCGCAAAAGAAATCAATCGGAATCGCAAGAGAAAACTTTGGCAGACTTGCCATCGTTTTACGTTTATATTCTGTGCGCTGTGCGTATTCCATAAACTGTAGAGCTTATAAATTTTGCGTTGTGCTTTGTCAAAAATGGAAGCCGCCAGTGTGGAAACCGGCGATAAAAATCATTTGGATGATGTTTTATCTCAAGAAGAAATTGCTAATATACCAAGCGCAGTCGCAAAGAAAATTAATGTTTATATTGATCAAAAATTTGAAGAGTATTTGACTTCCAAAGCCTTACACGAGAGTGGTAAATCGCAAATAGGTATGTACCGGCGGAAAAAATATAATACAGGATTATTAGTCGTTTAATTTCTTCAGAATTAACTGTGCAGATTTAATATAATCACAATTTATTAATAGATGACATTGTTGTTAAGATATAAAAAATATTTTGGTTTTAAACAACGGTTACACCTTTTGTGGGTATAGGGCGGCTTTGATTGAATTTTAAATTTATATTTCATACCTACACATTATATTTAGAGGAACATATTAGACGAAACATTTATGAATATGTATTTATATAGTTGGCATTGGAATGTTTTTTAACTGATGGTTGTATGTACTAAATGTTTATGTATTCAGTTAACCTTATTTTAAAATATTTAATTTTCTTATTAATTACTAAGAGTTAACTTTAATTTTCTCATTATCAATATTAGGAAGCAAGACAAATTGCCTCATGACATTCCATTCTCTATGTCTACGTTGGTTCTGGTAAAATTGCTTTGCTTTTTGAGGTGTTGTTGAATTGCTTTGATATGAAAACATAACATTGAAAGTAAGGTTCAGACTGAACTGAATTGAATCATGTGACATTAATCACTCAACTCTGATTCTAATTTTGTATTGGGTACAGCAATAATTAATGGATTGGGTTAGACATTTAAATAGCATAAGTATGTTTTTTAAATTTGTTGGGTATATGGTATATTCCAAATCTGGGAATACTCTATACAATATAATACTTAAAGAATAATTATATTTTTCTTATCTAAGTATGTACAGTGTAGTCTTTATACTAAAACTCAGACAAGTAAGCATTTTTTATTACTACAGAGAGTTGAAATAAAAAAATAAAAATAATCAAATTAGGAATAATGTTTAGCTGATAAAATACATTTGTACAATGTTAATTTTGGTATTTATGAATATGTGCATTGGTTTGTTGGCTGTTGGTTTGTGGATACACATTTTCCAGGCAAATAAGAATAACAAAAGCATTACAGATGTTAACCTAAGAAGTTTTGGAGCTTTAAACTCCTGTAACCTGATAAAATATATAAAATAAAACACCTTACCTGATAAAACAATAAATACTAATGGTAAAATTTTGTTTCTAAATATGAACATGTTTATTCATGATAGAGAATGGTAGTATCTCTAATAAGAGTTTATTAATAGAGGGTTTTAAAGCTAACTAACTAAATTGTGTTTTTATGTTATAGGAAGTTTACAATTACTGCCTACAGTTAATCTGAAACTATTAAAAAAAAGTTTATGACAAGTATATGAAAATACTTTTTTCAAACAAGTTAAATAGCGAAAATATGGGTACATAAAAATTTACATTTTCTTGATTTTCGTGATATAATATACGGTCATGTTGCATCCACAGTAGTAGTCGGCCATCATGTTCTGACCCATTTGGCCTTGGTACATTTCTTTCATGGTTTTTGGGTCCTGGTGAGACCGCTCCCCTTGTTCGTCACTGTAGGATCCAAGATTTTTCCATATTTTTTTTTACTGTGTAGTCCCCATAAATGGAACAAAAGACATTTACCTTTTTTAGATTTTTTTAGATTTAGATTATTATTATGTACTTTGATAAATATTAAGTTTTGTCGCAAATTAGATGGATTGTAGGTGTGTAGTGTGGATTAGGACAACTGACGGGTCCGATTTGGACAAATTGGTTGCATGCTCCATTGGAGTACTGAGACGAGGGGTCTGGATGGGAACCTGAGCCTGTTCAGAGGTAGCCTGACAGTGCCCAAGGAGGAGAAGTCTGGCCTTTTTACCGAGGCCAGCCTGTCCCTGTAGGAATCCTATTGCCTGTTCATCCGAGCCCCTTCAATTACAAAAGCTGAAGACACTTGTGCTAAGGGTTTAGTCAGTATAGCACTCTTAAGTGACGAGTCCGACTAGGTCTAGAGGCCACAAGGGCTCCTAGGTATATGTAAATGTACTGTGAACAAAAAAAAAATAAAGTGAGAGGTTCAATAATTTGGCCACATAAACATTATACATTACCAGGACAACATACTTTCCAATGATGACAAGACAATGTCTGTCGGGTCAACTAGTAGCTTAATAAAATGCCATTGCTTGTTTCACAGCAAGTGAAATTATTAATGGCAGTTACAATCATTTCTACTTGTTCATATTTACTATTCCGGCCAGCCTTCTTTACATCTAAAAAGCAACACACTGCAAACAAACTGTTTAGGAGATAAAGTGTGTATGTTAATTATCTAGTTTTAAATAGGAACATACTCATTGTTTGTTTGTTGTTCTTCACTCATCATCTCACTTTCACATTTATGATATGAGTAAAAGCTACTCTGGCCCCTAATATGAATGTTAAAGCGTAACAGGATAAACAGGATAATTGAATCCTTTTGATGATTACCAATGCCCATAGACATTTATAAATAACTAGCTGCGCCCCGCGATTTCACCCGCGTAACTTTCGATCCCGTGGGAATATCGGGATGAAAAATAGATGTTGGCCGATTCTCAGACCTACTCAATATGCTAACAAAATTTCATGAGAATCGGTCAAGCCGTTTCGGAGCAGTATGGCAACGAAAACTGTGACACGAGAATTTTATATATTAGATTGTTAAGTAGATGCTATTCTCCTGTCGTACTACCCCTCCTACAATC
>LUGF01013305.1:0-16729 GCA_001625245.1 Calycopis cecrops
AAATGAAACGTGCAAGCGAGCCAAACGCATCGAACGGACTGTCGATCGCCCGCGCGTCCTGTGTTGCCCGGGGGTGAATGTGTGTGAAGTTAGCCCGTACTTCTAACGTCACGATTTGGCGTGAACAATACCCAACATAATTGTTAGGTAACGGTTTACTTATTTTTATTTTCAACACCTTGTGGTAGTCATGGGTAACAAATAGATTTTAACACTGCATATAATTTGCGACTTGTAACTTTATTTATTGAAGATTACAATCTGGTGTAAAATAATACATTCCATTTCAAAAAAAATCTAGAGTTCTTTGGGATTTAATTTACGTGTGTGATACTGAAAGAGAATAACAAGAGAGATCAACTGTCTTTGCCTCGCTGATTAAGAGATTATATCATATTTTATAAAAAAAAAAAACTTATGCTTATCTTAATTGATGTTTTTTTAAACATTAGACTTTAGAATTAAATTAATAGAATAAAACCCTAAATCCCTAAATAAGGAGCGTACTTAAGTTAGAGATAATCAGTTTGTACTTATAAAAGCTTAGCCTTAATACTTTAGCCAAACAAGAACCTAAGTTTATGATTATGGGATCTTCAAAATTCGTTGGACACGGATTAAATGTGAGTTTAAAGACAAGTTTGCGTTTTTAAATATAATATTACGTTATCTTGCAGCTTGGAGGTGTTAAATTTGGTTTTTAGTTTGGTTATATTTATCACTGGGTCATCAGTTATTGTCGGTTCATTGCTTAACATACACCTCATTCAATAAAAGTGAAGAACACTGATCTCTTGATCTCTAAACCGGTCAATGAGCATATGCTCTAAGTCATAATACCACTACTTCTGGTAAGTATTAATACTTGTAACCTGGTAAATAGGTAGCACGTATCTATTTGTCTTTATTTTCTATTAACTTCATTGTAGTTAGTCTATTTTGTTCTATTAAGAGGTAGTGTTTTGGTAACCTCACCTCTCGTGTCAAAGCTCACGTAAATAGTTCTTTTATTATGTACAAATCTGAAAAAAAATATAAACTTTATTAAATGACAACAGCCACCTGGGAACAAATTGAATTGAAACTGTTGTATTACATTCGATTCTATCGGCCCAGCAACTGTACGGTATGGTCATAACCGAAGGGTTATTGTAATAGAATTAATTTAACTTCAGGGGTTACTAATAGTTGAGTGACCGGTAATATCTACTTTTAACGTCTATTAGTTAATATTGTGCAGCAATAGGGATATCTAGGTTACATATATTAATTGAAATAGGCAAATTCACCCTTGTTAATATTTATGTTAAATTTGCGAAATGCTTTAGCATATTATAATGGATGTCCCAAAATTAACGCAAAATTTGAATTTAACAAAAAAACACAGTTTTTAGCTTTTTGATTGTTTTTTTTATTGAATCGCTAAGGACATAGGGTAGGTTTATTTATGGAATCACACATCAATAAGCCTCCACGGCTTTGTATCATACGCACTCGTTTGTCGATTGTTTATGACCATTTTGCATAAATGTATAAGTACTGTAGTAGGCGAATGAAAACTTTGTAAGTAAAAATTTGTAATGCCTGCTCCGGGATTACAATCACTGACCTAACTAATACTATCTCATCTGAGTTACGAATAGAAAAACTTGGAATTATTTATTTATATGTTTATTTTCTTATTTAATCTTATAACGTGAATACATTTTTAATTATATAAAAATAGCCCTAGCTAAGCGAACATTCTTCGAATTGACATCCGTTCCGTCTCAATGCATAATTTGCTCTGTCTAAATCATCTTTTATTTTTTTCATCACGAAGATTCTATTCGTTCTTAGATTTAAATTTAATTATTTTCTTTATAAAATCATTCCAACCGAGAAGTTTTCATTCACCTACTACAGTACTACTCATATTTGAATGTACAGGTGGCTGTTGGGCTTCTTTACATAGACCTGTGATTTCAAATAACCCCATAAAAAATATCTAATGACGTTAAATCACGATCTAGAGGGCCAATTCTGATTACCAAAACGAGAGATTACACGACCGGGAAACTTATTTTATTTTTTTTTTACAATCGTTCAAAAATGAAGCCATTTTTTTAACCCTAAAGTGTCAGCTTTCAAATTATTATCAATGAAAGGTTTGAATGTTTTCTGGGTATACATTGCCCCTGGAAGTTCAAAATATGATTGAATGAAGGCTGCACGACATTTAGTAGTTAGTTTGATAAGGTACTATGAATTATGAGTTTCACTTGATACATACAAACAAATAATAAAATAAGAATGCTTCGATCTTTAGCTACAAAACCTTGTATAAACTAAACAAAAGGTTAATTAAATTTCTTATCGCGATGAAAGTTGAAACAACTTGTTTACTATTTTTGTGACGTCACGTACTAAATCATGGCGGGACATCACGAGAGCTACTCAGTGCTAAAATTTGAAATGCAAATTTTGATTATATTGTTGAGTTATATTTTAAAATCCCTACTTTAAGTCTACTAAATCTCCAAAAATATAGGGAAAAAAGAAAGAGTTAAAAGATATGAAGTGTTAAATTGCGTAAAATCTGGCCGTTCATTTATGTCTTTTAAACATCTTTTACTTTAGAATCAGTAAACGTCAGCTAGGTGTTGGAGCTGACACACATATTTTTGTATACACGAACACAAATAGGTAGCAGATGCCATATTATTAACACAAAAACTATACTTACGCAAATATATGATATTCTCATCTAGACTTTTATGACCCGAAAAAGGATATAGGTACTATAATTATATATGTATACTGTCTTTGTACTTGTTCTAGGTGTAGCGGTCAATCATCGTCATACTTAGATTGTATGTTAATACATAATACGAGTATTGTTTCTAGTTTCTACGCTTGAACATAATCGTGCATCATCACCGGATTGCAACACCTGATAGGGCAGCACGAATTTTGGACACAACTCAGTGAGATGCCGAATTAAGTTGCTGGCTATGTAGACACACAATTATTGAATAAATATTTTGTATTGTATGGAACACATTAGTAATAATATTTTGTATATAATGTAAATTTTATATAAAGAAATTCTCTCTTACTTTTGACAAGGGGTGTATATACTTCTTCAGGTTTAGTTTACCCCTCACTGTGGCGATGACACAAACCGTCTTAATAATCTGCAAGAGTCCGGGCAGGTGGCAGTGAGTAGGAAATCCACCACCCATATCCTTCCAACCATCCGTCTGTTACCAGTAGGTCGCACGGTACAGATACCCTGACATATTTTATTATATTATATGGGCTAGGGCTAGGGACTTAGTGCTCTAGGGTTGTTAGGGCATTATCCTCCAGCGCTCCCCATAGTATATATATTCTGTAAAATCCCCTCAGGATTTTTCAAGAGGGAAACTATTTTAAGCTTCCTTTTTTAATAATTTTTGTGCTAGTGTTGTTTTAAAGATATTGTTCCTCCTAAATATTAGATAAATAAATTAAATAAATAAAAAGATTACTTTTATCTTAACACCAAAAAAGTGTAGCCGTATGATTTTCGTAATTGATATCAAATCATTATCATATTAACATGGTTCATTTAATATTCTTAGTATTTGAAACATTTTCATTGTGCCAATTGTAAATCCGCTGCAATTTACAATCTAACTTAAGAAATAAAAAAATTACGTAAATACAACTTTAAAAAAAATACCGCCATAATAAAAATTATGTTCCTTTTTCAAATGTGAATGTAAATTTAAAAAAGTGTAAATAATGCTGTAACATCCTCCGTGAATGTGTACCGCAGACAAAAGAACAACACTCGTGATAATTTCCATACACGTGGCTTACGAACCGGGTACGCGAGTCCCCGAGATGTTACTGTAATTATGAATACGCATTGTTTTAAAAATCCCATTACTGCGAAACTCACTTGTTTCGGGATACGGGAACAACGTTCGTTTTAAATTTTTATTTTGCTCGCGAAATCGTCATCATCGTTTCTTTATTTATCTGAGATTAAGTATTAATTATTATTATTTAATTATTACTTCTGTTAGTGAAAGGCATAGTTTAAGATAAATTTTAAATTAACACCCGATTTCATGTATTATTTTAATTGGATGTGGATTTGATCTACTAAGGTCTGCTTTTGTAACTCGTATTATAACGTACCTAAAAGTGATTTTATAAAATAATCTTTCGTCCCGTCCCTCTTTTTCCATATATTTCATATGAAGTTAAAGCACCTTTAGCGGCGATATGACAGAGTGATGAGATATGAGAGAGCGCCAGCAACATGTTACGTAGAACAATAAAGTGGATCTTCGCGAACTAAACACCTGCTCGTTTGCTCTTATAATATAAAAAAAATTGTTGTAGGTTTTTACTTCTATAGGCAGTCCCTGAAACTACCTGTTGTTGTTATTTTTTTCATTAAAAACGGTGATGAAAATTATATTATCCTAAAATCAAATAAATCATATAAATTTAAAACAAACTTATAGCAGTATATAAATCTACACATATAATAAAACAGTAAAATTCATGTGTCTGTACATAAAATATATTATATAAATATAAATAAAAAACTAATTGGGGACGATGTTAAATAGTATTAGAACACTTTTCAATATTTTTTTTATGTCAGTCTGTTTGTCCGGGCTAATCTTCAAAACTGCTTGACGGATTCGAATAAAACTTTTTGTGGTGCATATATACTAAGCCTGGTCGACATCTAGAAGACTTTTTACTGTGGGAAAATCACTCATTCCTACGGGAAATTCAGCAATTATACTTTACTCGACAGATTTAAAAATTTCAAAGAAGCAAACAATAACAAATCACTTTGGTTATAATATGCTATGCTACGCGAACAAAATCACGGGCATCAGCTAAAAAAATATAATGTCGTCAATGTTACTCCTATATTTAAAAAGATAAGTGCTTTACCGTCTTAGATTTAGTCAAAAATTCATCAGAGCTCGGAGAAGGATTGGCAGCTGTTCGAAATTAATAGGCGGTTGTAAAGGTCGATTGAGGGTAGCACATTTGATGAAGACATCACATTCGATCCTTATTAAACGTGTGAAAGGTTGATTGAAAATCAATGCCTAACTTCACTGACTTTCCTTAATTAATATAATTTATGTATAAGACGTTCCTGTTCTTGAGTTGAGGGTCATATTGTCATCGCTAGGATCAAGTAAGTCAAGTCAAGGAGTCAAGAGCAGGTTTCCCTCCAAACATTTTTATGCTTTGTTTAAAGTATCATACCGTACATAATTTATATTAGTTACCATTCTCCTCCGCTACAGTTCGATCGATTCTCATGAAATTTTGTGCGCATATTGGATAGGTCTGAGAATCGACTTACATCTATTTTTCAACTCGATATTTAACTATAAATCACCATACTTCTTGCACAATAACATTTTGTAACATATTTAATTCTGCTGTATTTAATCAATTGCAAAATATTTTTCGTTATTTCGATTTAAGACAAATACGTCAAGAGAAGGTTAGCTAAATATATTGTGAAACGATTTCAATTTTGTGCCGATAATATGTTTGCGAAGACATTCGCTTCACGCTTGCTTTGAAATTCGCTCGGAAAATATATCTGAAATCCACCTACAAAGTGGGCCGTGAAGATACACGCCTGCTAAGCGTCACAGTTGTAGGCAATTTGTATGCGAACCGTGTCACAGGTCGTGTTGGTGACGCAGTCCCTATCCCTCTTTATGCAGATTAAATGTTGATACAAACAACATCGGAAAATATTTGCGTACGTACACGACTTGATGTTTCATTTTTTAAACACCGATCTAAACAGTATAATAATTATAGATTCCTTAATGGTTGATGAAACCCGCTGGGCTAGAATGTTATTCTATGAAAGTGGCGTAATATTAGGGTGGTAAGTCGGAAATATGCCATGAGACCTAATCCGAGGGCACCTCGGTCCCACACGTACAGATGGAACATAAGATTCATTAGTTAAACTTTTCTATACAGGAATACAGAGGGTCTTCAATTCTATAATAATTATACTACGTATCTCTAATGATATAGTTATAGTTCGACTCAGGTTGGTGCTGAAATTAGCACTGATTTTCCTGAGAGTGCGCCACTTTCCTCTATCCTGCGCGATTTCCCGCCAGCTATCAGCTGCGCGAACTCTCAGTTGACGATAGGTTTCTAATAAAATAAGATATTGTAAAAATAAATAATTTAGATGGTAATAACTATATATGTACATGTTTTTTTTCTGTATTTATACGATTTCACGCTAGTAAGAATTTAGGAAGAACTGATTCAATAATTATTGATAAGTTTATTTTTTGCTTCTTACTTTGTACAATAATTTTAAATTAAACATGCTTTCACAATATATCAACCGATATATATTAAATTGCTTAAAAATATTAAAATAACTTTATAGACAAAAAAATACTCTTAGAAAATCTTAAAAAATATTATTAGTAATATTATTACTAATAGTAATACTAAAGGAGCAAATTAAAATATTAGATTGACAGTTTAAATCTTTTCTAGTTTCTTCATAATGTTTGCCATGGGTTAAATTATACGACGATGTTTCCTGATTTGAACATGAAATTGAAATAAGTTATACGGGTGCTTAGAGATTTACTTAATTTTTTACTCTTGTGTAACTATTTCATTCTTAGTTTTCATGCGGCCTTAAATGGCAAAGATATTACAATTGCTCGTAAGAGAATAGTAAGCAATAGTAATACAGTCCCAACGGTTAACTAAATTAGTTTACAAAGATATTTCTTTTACAGTCTGTTTCGTTTTGTGTTGTATTTATATTAATCAAAACATAATTCACGAAATTCTCATCTTCGTTCCCACGAAGGTCAAATATTTCATTCATCCTTAACCTTTAGAGCACTTAGATTTTAGAAAGTAAATAGCTTGTAATAAAATGTAAATACCACCGAAAAACCAAGGCGCGTAAATAGTGTGAGTTGATATGTGCCTAGATTGCTGGGTTATTTTCTTATAAACGTAACTTATAATCATGAATATAAAGGTATTGAGATATTAATAGAAGATAAATTAATTATTTACAGAAAATAAAAATTCAATAAGAAATACAAAACATTTGCTTTGTTTCGCCCTAGAAAACTCAACAGCACGTGCCTTTATCGTTTATCGTAAAGTTAAAACAATTTAAAGTTGTATCTGTTGGATATTTATGTTGTGTGCAAATACTCTGTTGATTTGATCATCCATCTCTTTCACGGAAGTTCCAGAGAACTTTCTTAACTTACTTTCATGTTCTTTCTGATTTCATACTCTAAGGTTTTAGTTTTTATCATCATCGATTATCAATTGTTGGTATAAAATATAATTATTGAGTAAACTGTAATCAATGTTTTATGTGACTATCGAGTCTAGAACATCGGTTCTAGATACGTAAATGTGTTGCCCCTTAGGGAAGGGGCTTCGCTTGGCTGACAAGAAACTTACTGACTGGAAGGTTTATACTATTGTAGTTATTTAAACGAGGATATTAAGAGACCTCGAAATGCTATAGTAACTTGGAAACCATATTTTTCATTGTCTAGAGCTCTCTAAAAGCTAGATAACAAACACCATCTTTCGAGATTATAATATATTTTCATATGTACAAAGTTTATTTAAGAAAATATAAAGCGGCGGAGCCCCTTCCTAGAGGTATCACGTTGGTAACAACAGACTTTTATACCTATGCTTAAACGATGTTGTATCAAAAATATCACTTTAGGCTCTATGCCAAAATAAACTATTTTTTTCTCTGTCACTACCAAAAAACAGACAAACTTTATTACAATGCTAGGGAGTAAAATTTGATAAATTGTAACGAAGGATGCACCAATCTATGTCAAGTACAAATTGTATCCATAAGACCAAGGACAGTTGCCACTTGCCCAGAAAGGTCTTATAATAGATTTGAGGAAAGTTTTGGAAGAGTGGAATGATAATTGTCTAAATAATCTAATAAGGTTTCACCATTTATGTACTGATTCTCAATTTTCTGACGATAAACTTGACAAAAATGGACATGATATTTCAATTGACTTGGTAATTTATATTATTTTAGTATTTATGTTATCTATGAAATATTTTATAATATACAGTAATAGAAAAAAAAATGATTTAATATTTTCAGGTACGTATGGAATCACATGGCTTTCTAATGCGAGAAAGAAAACATTAGGTAAATATTACACATAAGATTTCCGCCAGTAAATATATTATATTATACGTCTCTCCGTAACGTTATGATATAAATAACTCCGGCAGTTCTCCAGTGAGCGCGTGAGTCATTTTCGCGTCGAGTCATATAACCTGGGAATCGGTTTAGGCTTAACAATGACAAATGATAACATCAAACTAAGAAGCTAGTTTGATTGCCGTCATAAAATATATTATATACATTTGATTTAGCAGACGGGTTTCTGTATTAGGTACTGTAGTTTCGGAAATCAAATGTGCATTTTTGCGCTTAAATTACATACTCAAGAGATACATACATGTAGGATGTTGGCAGGCGTGAATTAAATTTGTGCGAAAGCCACAAACTAACACGCCACAGGACACGCCGCTATAAATACACTGCTAGGAAGAGACCCTCATTAAAATTACCGGCGGCTAAATTAAAAGCGATGGTACGGTATATGATATTAAAATATATTTCTACACTACCAACAATTATCCAAATCGTGTTTTGTCAAAGAACATAATTATTTGTTTCCATTTCTAAAGAAAGTTTAAATAATGAAAATAAAAGTAGATTTTTTGTTTTGCATTTTTGTAAGCTTCACTCAATTCCCGGAACTGTGCTGGGATCCTGGGCCCAATCCCGGATGCCCGGGATTGGAAAAAAGGCCCAGGATTATGCCCCCCACCCGACAGCTCACTTGAACCTTTACTACTTTAAAAAAACGCACACACAAACTTGACCTACTCTAAATAAAATGTTTATTTAATACTAACTACAATTTAATAAAATCTTTTTTACAATAAAGTAACAGAAATGTTTGAAATGAATTCACACGAACAAAATAAAGAGATAAAGAGATTTTCTTTTTTATCTTACGTTTTATATTTATTTCCTCTTTATTGATCTGGTTGCGGACATTAAAATTCACGCAACGAAGTGTTGCGATACTGATAACGCTTGATGTGTTTGGAAGTTGATTGCTTGTGGCAAAATACGTTTAAAAGATAAAAATAGTTGAATCGAATCGAATTCGATTATTTAAAAAAGCCCGTTGAGGTATTGATGTGATAAAGGAATGAAGTCGATGGAACGTATTAACACTTCTTGATGGAAATTCATATTATACTTGTATTAAATAAATACTTTGTATACTATTTCTACTTTTAATAATTGAAATTACATTTAATATTACCGGTTTTTAGAATATTTTGCTTTACCAATAGCAAGAAAAACAGGTGAGCACTTATGTATGCGCGTGAGAAGATATACTTAAATTCAATGAATTCAAAGTGAATTTATTATTAAATTTATTTATTAACTTTTAAATTATTGAATCATCAATAACAAATATTTAACAATAATAATTTATTAATATTAGGTATTAATTATGTTACATAATAATAATATTATAATTTATATCAATAAGTAATACATACGGATAGACAACCTTAATTATATTGGAGCACTGGAAAAAGTCTATAAACACAATTTTTTCACTAATATTTACAAAAAGTAAATATATCATCAAAATATTGAATTCAAATCATTACTGAATATAATTTATCAGCACATGTATAAATCGCACTTATATGAAACTAAAACACTGTGTAAATGTAGACAATGGTGCCAAAATGCGCGACTAATAGAGCTTCTATTTCTATTTTGTTGATAGCTCTTGTTTCGTGACTGTAACTTTTGTGTCACGAATCTTAAAATTTCACTCTCATAATTTTTTCATAACGCGCCTAAAGAAGTATAACTTCAATACGCAACGTGAGATTCTGGGTTCGAAAACCGGGTCGGACCAAAAATTGTTATTGGGATTTATGAATTTCTAATAACAATCCGGAGTCAGGAAGTTGGCGGTGTTACATCTCTGTGCCTCGGAGAGCATGTGAAGCCGTCGGTTCTGTGCCTGATTTCCTGCAAGTTTTGTCGGATTGCCGTCCTATTGAAATATGAGAATGAGGGGAATAGAAAGTGCATTTGTGTCTGCCCGCACACTTGTGCCCTATAATATGTCCTGGCAGATGACTCGTCTTTATCTATATAAATCGTCTAGGACGACATTATTATTATTATTTTATTAAATTAATAAAAGGTGAAAATAGTATAAAAATTATATTATTTAATACAAGTATGATTAAAGAGTCATACCAAATATCTAATGTAATAATGGTAGGACGTAGTTGTTGTTAACTTTTAACCTTCTTTAAAAAGGAGGTTACCAATTCGGATTTTTTTATTTGTTACATAGGAAGTTATGACTAGAAAACCAATTTAGATGATTCTTTTTTGTTCGAAAGGGTAAACTTTAAAATTGACCTTATTGTCACAAAGTCATGAAGATGATAGAAGCTAAGGAAAATTGAAGGCAAATCTCAAAATTTGTATATCCCGATGTGTTTTTCACATACTTGCTCTAATTATTGAGACATGTTGTCGGAGTTTCATGCCGCTAAACTAATGATGCACAGGCTCTTTAAAACAGAGAACAGAAAACAAAGGTGAACAGGTTTTCGAAATTAATTTTTCATTCGAAAAATTACAATTTTGACATCACTCCAGCTTCGCGGAATCGAAATCTGATTTTGAGATCTTGGAGAAATCAAATCATCGCTGTAGATCGCAAATTAGTAGGCAGTGGTAGTGAAAATTTTGATGTAGGTACTTATGTATACGAACTACCAGGTGATCAAACCGATGACCTTCGTTACAATCCTTCAAGTCGTTTTAGCAGCAACAGAATTTATTATGAATTTTTATTCTAAGTACATAAAAAACATTATTAGATAAAAAACTCAAAAGCTATTCATTTTTTTGAAATAAAAATATATTTTAAATTAAAAGGTTCATATTTTAAATATTTTGCTCCCGAAAACTCACAAACCAGACGAAACGCGTTGTTCAAATTGTCGCTTTGCTTCGGTATCATGTGAACTTGTGGCTTCCAGGAATGCCTTACTATTGTGTACAAAAATATTTTTTACATCCTCTGGCAAAATATACTTTTATATGTACTACACTAGTCCAATCAGAAACAAGCAGATTGATTTCACAGTCAAATGTGGAAAGCCCAAAAAATATACCTATACCAGTATTGGACGAACGCAATTTCCACGTATTGGTTCAGGTCCGTTCTGGGCTGAGCTTTATTGAATCATTTGAATTATGCAAATTACTGAATAGATTGCACACAATTACACAACCAATGCTACTTTATAAAGCGACACAAACATCCGCATATTATTCTGTTGTATATTCAGATGTATTAAAATCTTGCTCATACGCTACATACCTACATTGGTCTAGTTAGTACAATGCGTACAATGACAATAATTTCGCAAGAACAGACACGGACAACTAAGTTTTCTAATAACTAAAATTTAAGGGTTTGGAAGCTATACTCTGCGGTTTAACTCGCATGAAATCTAAGTCTATCAATCTATTTATTATAACATTATATTATGTATT
Organism: Calycopis cecrops; assembly: GCA_001625245.1. NCBI lineage: Eukaryota > Metazoa > Arthropoda > Insecta > Lepidoptera > Lycaenidae > Calycopis > Calycopis cecrops. Next base: position 11,705 of record LUGF01013305.1, read on the forward strand.
ATAATATATACCTACACATAAACTATGCTCAGACTACAGTATGATTTATATTTATCTCTGCTTGATTTATATTCCAGCTGCAGATAGTTATGACATACATGAGTACAATCATTTTCCTTATTTAAATTCTTAACATTTTCTTTTATTATCAAAGAACTAAAACTTTATCTTAATTTTAAAGACAGAACTTAGCAAATTCCGTTGTAGAAGGAGAAACAAAATTGTATTTGCTTCTGCTTAATTGCTTTAGCTGTTTCTTTGGCTCGTGTGTAACGGTTGTCTCTTTGCCTTTGCGACTTGGCTGAGTTAAACTTACAAATGCTCGAGAAATTGTCAAATTGTACTATGATACTGATACCCATTTTTTCAAATAAAATCTGTTAAATTAATGTAAAAATTGTAAAATGAAATAATTGTTTTACAGTATATAATAGGTCTTAAAGTTTGCCATCAAACAAAATCATAACTATAAAATTATATTTATATTAATTAGATATACAAAAAAACTATTTTCATTTATTAATCTTTATGACAATTATTAAATATTTTCAAAACAAAAAAAGTAATATTCCTTATGGGAGGACTATTTCGGTTCTTTTATGAGTCGCGCGTTGTGTTATATTATCTCTCGTAACTCAAACTATAAACGGGAAGTACCCTCGAGGGTGAATGATGTGCAATATGAGCTAAAAGATATGAGACTATACGTTGACACAAGAACGTTCGCATGCAAAAACTTATTTGCATCCACCAAGGATTGATTGTTATATAACTATGTTCCTATAATATTATCTATTTCTTCGTTTACTGATACTTATATTAACTAATTTAAGAAACAAAAGAGTGATATTAAATACATAAGATGTAATATAGTAGATAAATATCTGCAGTGCTTCTTCTTATCGTGTCAGTATTCAGCTGACCAAATTTTATGCGTCCAATACTGTGCCACTTCTGTAGCGACAGCATTGGCATTGAGCGGATCCTCGAATGTGCAAGTTCTAGGGCACAGCGGGACTGGAGTAGATGCTCCATTGATTGGGTCGGAGCAAGGTGGCCAACGGGCCACAATTACTCCTATTTTGTTGGCATAGGCCTACTTGTGGTCGTAAGCGACTTCCAAGTAGGCCAAGGCAGGTAGTGGCCGGGGCGGAGATTTTTTTCAGGTGGCACAAATATATCAGGGGGAAGGGTGTTTCATTTTCCACCTTATAATTCTCTCCTCGGCAGGACCGCGAATTAACGCCTGTGTACTTCGTAAGAAGGTTTTACGACTTCTTAGTCTTGCAGGGTGAATGGCGTGTCCAAAGAAGGGATGTCGCAGAGCTGAATTAACTACATAGCAATAGTAGTAAATCCCATGGGCTTAACGCTTTATGTGGTCCACATGGCCTACAGGCGTGTAGCAATCTATGTGACTCCCCTGTGATTCCCCCTATGTGATTATAGTCCCTGTATTAAGGGGCTATAATTTTGAGTTAGCTAATTATATTAAGTTAGGGCCTACAGGCCTCGCGCCAGCTTAATACACTAAGATCCTATACCGTCGTCATCCAAAAGTAAAAGAGAATTTATTTAAATAAACTTATCTATGTGTATGTGTGATACTATACAATACAAAATTCATACAAGACTGTGTCAAAACAGTCAGAAGAAACACAGTTTGGCGTCTTGCTGAGTTGTGTCCTCAATCTCGTGCTGCTGATGTCCCCATTCCGGTGATGGTGATGCGCGATTATATTCATAAACCGTGAACTGTCATACGGTGTAGGCAAAGCACACCAACACATAACCTATTAAGTGTGGGTGTGCTACCAAACGGCAATTCTCACCACCATCCAACATAGTTGTCTACCATCAGTAAATTCTTATTTCAAAAAGAACGAGGCAACATGTCAAGCAAGTTCTGCGAGACAAGCTTCAGGTTCCCCGCCTGCACCTCAGAAGCCGAGTGAAACTAGCCACCGTCAAGCGCCTCCCTGCAGTACTAATAATATTATAAGTTTGTAAGTACGTAAGTAAGTTATAAAAGGGGTCACTGACAAAATTAGCCACATCCTCAACATCAATAAAAACTTAATTTAAGTTACCAAATAAAATCATTAAATTTTTCAATTCAATTTTTTTACTACCAGTGAAATGCATATATATTCTACTTCTACAAGGTGTAGCAGTTATATTCTATATATGACTGTGAACTGTAACAAACAAAAATCTATAAAAATTAGCTCTAAAGAACATTATATATTAAACATCGCCTTACAAAATCTGTAGTATGCGAGCAGGTTGGCCCTAGTCAATTTTATCAGATCGTCGATGATCCATTCGTGAGGCTATTGAAATTAGAAAACATCTAAAATTCAATAGAGAAGAGTAGTAGAAGGAAATAAGCAGGTTATACGTGGGAGAGATTCCCTCGCCTCGGGACCCAGTGATCAAAATAAACAAATTAAAAACCAAACGTAAAAACTTTTATTTAGCTTCCCCTGCCCTTTGAATATCTGTAATCAAACCTTGCAAGTCAATTTTTTTTGGATGTTCTTCCCGGTTATCGAAAGAGCTGAAATTTTGCATGCATATGTGTGATATAAATGGATAGCAATACAAAATTATTTTGAAGCTGAAATAATGTTGGAAAAATAAGTTAACGATAGAAACGTAATAAAATCCGGCAAGTTCAATTTTGTATACACCACGGTTATTTAGCTAAAACTTTGCATGCGTGTGCAAATCGGATGACAATGGAAAATGATTATAATATGGAGCTAATCCGATCGCAGAGGCGTAAAATAGCAATGGGAATGTAAGTCTACAGTCAAATTGTTAATGAAGAATAATAATAGATAAATTCTACATTTTTTCCCTATTAGGAACCAGTATCTCTAGAATAAATATTATACGAATATTTTACAGACAAAATAACTAATCCATATGATGTAAATATTGTGTCTTCAATGGGCACCCATTAACCCTTACACAAGTTAAACAAAGGATGAAGGATAAAATTTAAAGTCAAATATAAATTTGTTTGTATTTAACCAACAATGTAAGCGTTTAGAACACATTGGGGCCGATGTTAGATCGTGTTATAATTAAAAGATGATACGTGTATTATACGTTATAAGACGGGGTTTCATTTACTTTTAAAATATTACGATTTTATTTATAGAATATAATCTTACTAATATTATAAATGCGAAAGTTTGTATGTTTGTTTGTTACTTGTTCACGCAAACACTGCTGAACCGATTTTCCTGAAATTTGGGACACACCTAGAGAGTAACTTGGATTAACACATAGGATAGGTTTTTTATTCCCAAAAAATGTTGAATGGAATGATTTTCTATTTTTCACGGATCGAACCGAAACCGCGGGGCGAGGCTAATAATTTTTATTGTTTGAGACTGTATAAAGGCAATGGGCGAAAATGGTGTATATCACCTATGCGCTGTATATCTATACCTATTAACGCTCAACTAGACGATATGCATGGTATGACTCAATCAAAAATGAAAAAAAAAAACGTAGAAGTCACTTTATTATGTTAATATGCACGTAAGCGATAGGTTATATCAACCATACTAAGGTAGCAATGCCTGTAAGGTGGTGAATGTAGTTAAATTGAACCGGCACTGCCGGGGCACACAGCACAGCTCGCTCATCGTACGTGCCACTGTAGACAGCTGTCAGCCCGTTGTAGAGAATGTGACAGGAAAGCAACAGTATCTCTATTTTTTTTATTTTTTTTTAATCTTTATTTAGTGCAATTATACAAGATTAGATAATCGGTATCCACTAATTGATTTAATATATTCTTGATATATAAATGCTGCAATGTGTCTGTGATTTATAAACATACTATCGTAAATGGATCGAACATATCAAAATTGAATCCCAAAACAAATTGAAATCCGATCAGAATTGTACAAACAATATAATATGACAAAACATTATTTAGCCCAGAGGCAGGTAACATGATAAAATATTCATGGCTTCAGTACGACTCTTGGTAAGGTAAATATTTACTTTTCAGAGACAGTACTGCGGCCTGGCTATTAGTTAAAATCTTCTTTAGATAGGGTTAATGAATTACATTAGGGTTAGCTAACGTAATATATTTATAGACTAGATTTATACCTTTCTGCGCCTTGAAGCGCTCATTTGCAGAGAAATTACGTTAAGTAAACATTATGTTGGTTTGAAAATTTGGTGTATTTTCTTTAAAAAAAAATTAATGCTGTTAAAATTTTTTTATTCAAAGTTTTACAACTGTCACGTTCACAATTAAATCTACGAGCTATATTACTTGATAGGGATAGTTTTGGATTTATAAAAACTCTTTTAAATCTTTGTTTTTGTTTTATTCGTCTTTTAGCTTTAATAAATCATAATACATTAATGAGTTATGTGGAAATATAGATAGGTTAGGTTATATTACTATTACCACAATAATACCAACGGTCGCAAATTTTCCCCTTTTTGCTGCTAGTTAGCCTTTGTCCGGTTCTGGTCGGCCGGAGTATGTACTTCCTGTGTAACACGCCTCAGGCTACTTGCGCCTAGTGGGCTGACGTGTTTACCCGCAGCGACGCTATTGCTGTCAGTTTGTCACGTATGTACTCACCCGGCACGCGCGCCTCGGGCACATGATATGAAGCCAAGCTGAGTACACATACTAGCTGTGCCACGCGGTTTCACTCGTGCTAAATCTATACCAACCACTCATTCTATTTCAGATTGTAATCTATTCATCTAAATTTCTTCCATAGTTTTTACGTAAAAGGGTTTTAAAAATACGCAAGAACTGTCATCACCATTATCGGCATAACCATCCGAAGTACGTCCGCTGCTGGCCATGCCCCTTCTCCTCTTTCCTCCAAATAGAGCCTTAGGTCACAAACTTTCACATCTATGTTAATAGTAGAACAGCATTCAATATGTTAGGACTATCTAGTTTCGCTGTAAACATCAACAATAGCAGTATTACATCCATCATGCCTCTCGCGTAACACTCCTACAATAAAA
>LUGF01013305.1:16734-36820 GCA_001625245.1 Calycopis cecrops
CTCTGCTGAAGGCATGCCACACCGCCGCTTTTCTTGAAAATTTGACTTCCGAGGCGAGAAAGCACATTTTAGAATCCTTCGTGTTCAATTTGGTACAACCATTCAATTTTATGTCCCGTATAAGGGAGCAACAATAAAAGCCTGCTGTCGAGTATCTACATAGACATCTGCATAATTAATATCCAAATGCGTTGCCTTCGTTCCTCCTCCTATTCAAGCTGCACAACGAAATTCTAAACGTCTAAGGCGGTATTATGTAAGGAAAGAGGGTACCACGTGCGAGTCCAAAGCAGCTTGGCCTTTTCAAAAATCGAATAAAAATAAATCGGTGAACTTCAGGGAAATGTTTTATTTCAACTCTAAACAAACTCTATAGCTTGACAATATTAGTATAGATGATGTGTGAAATATTCATAGGAGGACTTCGGTGTAGTTCGGTAAAACTACAACAATTACGACGACAATATCTCTGTACTTGACATCGGATAAAGACCACCACATCACCTCGAGTCGGTCAGTATTCTTTGTATGAAACTTCGTACTGCAACGCACACTAATAGGAAACGTAACGTAATCGTATCGTCTTCGCTTTTCTAGGCGAGCCGTTTACGATCCCTTTCCGAGTTGATAAGTGTGCGGCGACCATAATACATGAAAATATGTGAATAAAATAAAGCTACTCTATTTTATTGACCGAAGGGCTTCGAATATTTCAAAGAAACCTTTGAAGTCAAGTCTGAAATGAAAATGGTACTGTATATGGCCGTCACGTCACATTGTGTTAACTTCAGATAATATTACACAGTAGTACGCTGTTTTGAGGTTGTAATGAATAGAATCTCATGATACAATGCCACAAACCCACTGGCACCCAATGAAGAACCGGTGGCAACTTGTAAGTTGTTCTTGTATGGTGTGTGCGAGTGTGTGTGATTGTTTTAATGCCTTTATATATTACTGTACATTATTATACAAAGATGTAGGGCAACTCTCATCACGCATCACGTTACGGCAGTGTTAGGTGTTTACCAATTAAATTGCCGTTTTTTGTGAAATAAGTTTATGCATTTTTTTCTATATTTTTTATTTTTATTAATCAAATCCATTATTTCGTCTGCTGGACGGAAGGTAACAAATTCTTCAAAGTTGTTCTGTACCTCTCGGTTAGAAGTTATCCAAATTCTAGGAAACTGGAAGCCGCTTGGGGCAAGATTTTATAAGTACGGAGTTAATAAGCATTAAACGTGCGCGAGTCCGACTCGCACTTGACCGGTTTTTAAATTTTAAGTCAAGCACTGAAAATATTATTTTTTACCCTATATTCTGTTCTAATTATGTCATCATTGTCTACAAACAGTCGCCAAAGTGTGAACATAACGCGAATATGGTATTTGTTATAGATAGACTATTTAATTTGTGGTTACAACGAGCTACAGGATCCAATGTGTTCCCATTAGCACATTACCGCTCTAGGGTATTGTGGTACATGGTATTCGTATTCGTATAATATAACCAAAACTAACCCATAGGCCGGATAAGCTTCATTTCTTAAATGTATTATAAACGAGCAATTTTTCTCGGAGTGTTTTTTTCTGAAAAGACTTACAACAATATTGTATTTATCAATGATAAAGTCCTCCAATATTGTTGCAGTAGAGTAACCGAAACATTTATGCTCTTAATTTTTTTTAAGGTTTGAGGGGGCAAAAGAGCAATCGGAGCATATTTTTTATTTATTTTTTGTTTTTCTAGAACATTGGTTGAATAATTATGAACCGAGATTCTTACGAATTACTACTACGAAACCAATAAAATATACAGTTCTATAACAAAGGCGGACCACACAACTAATATAAGTTATTTCTCAATAAAGATGTGCACATTCATAAGTTTCAGAAGTTGCTGTATATTTCGTGTACAGGAATAAAAATATAAAATGTTATGCTTTTATTGAAGATATAAATATAACATACAACGGGAATTTGCTATTTCTCTGTAAAATATCAAATTTTATAGCTTCTTTCTTTTGCAGAATCAATAAACTATTATTCTAAAAGACAATATAGTAACCACTACATTTTATTGTATATCCCTAAATATTATTTTCGTTATTAACTTTCATTTTATAACTAGCTGCAGCCCGCGGTTTCACTCGCGTAAATTTCAATCCCGTGGAAAATAAAAAATCATCCCATGGCATCCCATTGGAAAATTTTTTCGGGATAAAAACTATATTTTGTATTAATACAAGTTACTCTCTATGTGTGTGCCAAATTTCATGAAAATCGCTTAAGAAGTTTTTGCGTTAAGGAGTAACAAACAAATAAAAATACAAACTTTCGCATTTATAATATTAATAGGATTCTTCATCGCCAATATCAACATCATTAGAGAACTTTATCAATATTGCAAGAATTTTCATAAACAGGCAAAACTTAATTGTTTGCAGCATAGGATAAGACTCTCCAGCGTACGGATTAGTTTTAGTTAACCAGTATTACGTTGTCTAGCATGCATTACCAGTACCGTGTACTACAATACCCTAGAGCTGTAGTTTGCTAATGGGAACGCACCCGATCTTGTAGCTCGTTATAAGCACTAATTGAATGTCTATACATATAATAAAACAGTAAATTTCGTGTGTAAAATAAAAATATATTCAATGTACAGACATTGAATATATTTATGAAAAACTAATATGGGGCGATGTTAAAATAGTATTAGAACACTTCAATGTTATTAAGTTTTTTTGTCTTTTTGTTTGTCTGTTTGTCCAGGCTAATCTTCAAAACTGTTGAATGGATTCGAATCAAATTTTTTGTGGTGTATAGATATTATGCCTGGCCAATTTCTCGAACACATTTTACTGCGAGAAATCGCTCATTCCTACGTTACCGTAGGAATATAGTGCATAATTATACTTTAGCCGACAGGCCTGAAAATTTGAAAGAAACTTTGATTATAATAGAACTACGCTACTCGAACGAAGTTGCGGGCACCAGCTAGTTTTAAATATAACAAATACCATAATCGCACTATGTTCACACTTTAGTGGCTGTAATGTAGATGATTGCGTTGTGAGGTAATTAGGACTAAATATCTGTATATATTTAGTCTGGCCATAAATACTGTTACAATCCCTACTAATATTATAAATGTGAATGTAAGTTTGTTTGTTACGCTTTCACGCCAAAACTACTAGACCGATCATTATGAAACTTTGTACACATATTCCTGGAGGTATTAGAAATAACATAGGATACTTTTTATCCCGAAAAAATGTTCCTGAGGGATGCCATGGAATGATTTTCCACGATATCGAAATTTACGCGGGCGAAGCCGCGGGGCGCAGCTAGTTAAAAATAAAAATATATTACACTTGAATTTGGTATAACGGTCATTGTTATAGAATTTTCTTTTTATTTAATTCTTAAATTAGAAAATTCGTTTTTTTTTGTCATTTTAGTTAATTTTTGATTGTGTACGTTTGAAATATATGAAACGTATATATACTTAATATAAGAGAAACGCGAAATCAAAAATTATAGAGTATAAATTGTAATCAATGTTCTTACTGATAGGGTTTTTAAAATACTCTTGAATCTAATCGATTTAAATATAAAAGAACCGTACAAACATTCCTTTCGAATGAAATATATTGTCATCGCTTCAAAAAAATAATAATATATACTTAATGCTAGTTTACTTTACACCATTAAAAAAAACAATTTTTATTACAATAAAAAACATGTTTTTATAGTCTTAGGGGTAAACGAGCAGTCGTTACATGTCACAATTATCAGATTTCTTGCCCTCCTACCTATTCACCTCCAACAGGCCACCGGAAATTCATAATACTCTTTGTGATGTTTGTACATGAGACAATAGCTACATCACCGCCATCGCGCCGTCTGATACGCACTCAGTCGTTTATCAAACTAAAGTGTCACGCACAAAAAAGTAAAGAGTGTATGATAGTACGATATCAATTTGTGTCCAAAATCCAGCGCCAAAATCATAAATATTGAGCGCAGCCGGGACGTTGTCAAATTGGATACGGATAAGTTTCGTTTCGTTCGTTTTCTATTCGGCTACTTCACGTCAATATCAGGGAATATTCAGAGACTCGGACGTAGCGACCACGAGCAATTTAAACTGTTTCAAGCACTTTATTGCATTTGCTTTTCCTTTTGTGTTCTTGTTTAAAGTTAATTGATAAATGATTTCATCTAGCTTTTATTGCACAGACGTTAGCCTAAACCTGTTCTAAGTACAGTGACGATTAGTTCGGTTCAAACCGAATAAAATTTAACTAGCTTCCACTCGCAGTTTCGCCCGCGTGAATTTCGGACTTAAAAATGGAATTGTTATACATATAAATCTTCCTCTTGATCTCTGTCTATTAAAAAACCCCATCAAAATATGTTACGTAATTTTAAAGATCTATATAAGATCAAGCATAAACACGCACAGACGGCCGAAAGCGACTTCATTTCATATGTAGTGACGATGTCTACACTTTTAGCTACTTAAGTTTACGTTTAGGTTTGCTTTATTGTTTTTTTTATTCTCTTACTTTATTGTTATATTTAATACATCTTTGCCAAAAAAATATAAAAGTAATTTTAAATAAGTAAAAACCTATTTTCATTCTATAACTAATTACTTTGATAAAACTCCTACTGGTGAAGAGACTCACCCACCAGAAACAGCTAACCAGAGCAGCTAGGGTGAGCTACTGTTATTATTAAAACTATTGATAGGACAACTGTAGAGCCCATGGTATTTTACGCATCAAGTACCTGGGCACCGGCAGCGGAAAGTATATGCACGAGGAAAAGCTAGCGACACTGGTGGACCAAGGCTCATCGAACCGTATCGCTTAACTCTTCTATGAGGCCGACAAGAATCTTGCCCCTGGACTTGCAAATAGAAGTTTTACAAGACGTCTATAATAATTATTACTCTGAACAGAAAATTACCTCACCTCTTAGTTCATTAAAGATTACTAAACCCTCCATGAACCTCCATGAAGTGGTTCCGCTTATTAATTAACTTCAATACACCGAAAATATTGAAGCCGAATTTGTCCGTCCAATATATTTCTCTCCGTGCCCAAAACATATGACTTTAACACCTATTTTTCGTAACAAGACCACGGGAGATATATGCAGGCGTGTCACGGTGCTTGTATTTATACTCCTGCAAAACGGCTGGACCGATTAATTAAACTACGTCGTAAAGTATATTTTGAGGTTTTATTCCCATATTTTGAAACGGTAACAAACCCACGGGAAGCAGTTAGTCTCTTATGTTCGAAAGAGGCGAGCCATCTGCGCAGGACATGCACTAGTGTGTTGCGCAAACACAAGTGCACTCTCCATTACCTCATTCTCCTATTCCGATGGGACGGCAATCCGACACAACCGGTAAGAAATTAGGCGCAGGACCGATAGCTTAACCTGCTCTCCGTGGCGCGGGGGTGTAACACCGCCAACTTCCTGACTCCGGACTGTTAGTAGATATTGAAAAATCCCAATAACACATTTTGGTCCGACCGTCTGTACTTAAACGATTGATGAACATGCTGACCTCTAGACCACGAGGCAGTCGAGGCTTATGATAAATAAAATATAACTATGGGCAGAACTCCGGACAATACGCGATTGGAAGTAATCCTTTGTGAGCAGATACGTTTGAAATCTCAAAGCAGCTGTATGAGATTGAAGCACGAAATTCACAAAGGAATTCTATTGCGGTCAGGAAAATGATACGACTTGCAAAATGCTTTTAGTATATTTTGGATATACTAAAATATTTATATATTTTATTAATAAATTTTGTCCTGCCAATATTTTAAATGTGAAAATTTATTTGTATATTGGAAACTTTTTGACAAAATTACATTGTTTTGAATTTCAACGAAAGACAGACAGACGAAGAGAGAAGATTTTTTAGGATAGTCTTTTTCCGAGAAATACTAGTATGGTGTAGGTATATATTTATAATAATTAATGAAAATTGGATAAAAACTATGAGCTTAAAAAAATGTGATCTTGTTCCTAGGAATTGGCGCGAAGGTGTGTTGTTAATGTAACATATTACGCGTAATAAACTGAGGTGATTGTTTTATTTTTATACTTAAATGAGAATCTCAATAATTTGGAACAGCCTCCGAAGAGATAATAAATTATTTGAAGGCCACTCTTATTCTAGGAACTTCTTTTTAATTAAATTTAGCTCCATTTTAATTTTGGAAAGGTTATTTTTAATTTACTTACAGATAACATGGACCAGAAGAACTTGTGTTTATTTTTTTACTAAATTCATGCTGTGTTATATGTTAGTTATTCACAAATGAATATTACATACAGCTTATCTGCTTTAAAATCTAAAAAGTAAAGAAAATTTAATCAAAGACAAAGTTGATTTTGTTTATTTTTTTTCTTTGTCTAATTAAATAAATAATTAAATATTTCGAATTTTATAAATGGCGGCAAATTTAAGTCAATATTATACAACATCTTATGATATTACAGTCAGACAGATGATAAATTTATTGAAATGTCACGTATTTAATAAGAAATGTATGTGATGTTACTCGTTCTTGGCATTGTTTGTTCTTATTAAGCTGATATTGCCTTGCTATAGCTTATTTCAAAAGTATTCCTTTTTTTTTGGTTTTGCGGAGAAATTGTTTATGCACTACCACCACCGGTCTTAGGTGAGATCCGATGGATGTATAGCAGTCGATGCTAAGCCTAATACCCACTAAAACCCCGCAAGTGCCGTCGCAGGGACATTTCAAAAGTACCTAGATAAATAATAATCCTCCTGAATGTTGATGTTAAGGCTGATCAATGTTTTTATTGACATAACATTATTTTTTTATTTTATAAGCAGCCACGGTTTTTTAATGAATTCTGACTCTTATAAACTTTTAATGCTGATTTTGCTCTCCATCCCTTCTCTCCCTCTTTGGGCTACTGGAGACTCAGATACCGTAAGAAACGCTACTGTATAATTATTTATCAAATGAGTGAGGTACCATTTTGACCGTTCCGGGCCATTTCAGGTTCAATATAGGACACTACCTCTTAAACCTGTACTTAGTAGGCCATTTTTTGTCATTCTACTTTTCAGTAACAGGTTACTTCTTAACTTAAGATTGGGGTTAAAAGGGTTAGGTTACGCTATCGCGTATCGTGCAGTCTGTGTGTAGCCGGTGGTCCATTGGGGGATGGGACGAAGGAGCATCTGCATAACTATTAACCGTTCGGATGTTTATGGTTGCACATTTGTACGTACAACGACTGTACTTACGTTTCCTAACGAATGAATACCTTAGTTAAATTTTAGTTTCCAATTTTGGTTCGAAGTGAATTAATACAATAAACACGCGCTAAGAAGAAAAAGGCGAATCCATTAGCTTCCGGTGAGAGTGGCACGTGTACAAAATTTTATGAACTACGTTTTATGAAATAAAACGTTTTTTAAAAGTATTATATTATGTGGCAGAGCGGAGGTCGCATGAGCATCACATATTAGTGTTGAGTACGCACTTAACTGTTCGTTTTTCTGAGACCGAAAGGAGAAAGTACCTTCAAATCTAAATAACTAACAAAACTGCTTAATATTAATTCCCATTTAAAAAAATATTATGATCCTCCCCGATTACCGATTGAGCTAAAATTTGCATGCATGCATCGTTCGGTTCCGTTGAGTTATTTTTGAAAAAGACTTTACGCCTAGATAAAAACCAGGTTCTGATGATGGAGCTAGAAGGTATTCATGGGAAGGCTATCCTAAATTTCGAAGCTCTTTTGTGGTTAGATCATGTTGACATCCAGGTTCTGATAAAAGAGCTGGGAGGTGACCGTGTAAACTCATGAACAGAATATCGTAAGGTCTGTAATTTCTATCAAAAACAAATCAGTTTAGAAAAGAAATTAAGATAAAAAATATCTCAATTTGTTTTGATAAGGATCCTTTGTCTAGGCGTTATTATTATAAAAGCTTGTATATTATTATAGTTTTCATTATTTTCAGCCTTATGTATTCCATTGTACAAATACCCTACAGCAAAATATTTTATATTTTTAGTTTATTAGTTATTAGCCCTGTTATTAGCTTCTATTACATTGTATTCTTATTTCTTACTAGTGTAAAACAACAATTCACAATTATTTAGTATAAATACAATATAATAAAGGTAGGTAGTATAAATACAATAAAGGTAGCTTAACATTATTTTGTTTGGCCAAGTTTAGTCATAAAGTTGTAGTAGAATTTTTCTGACAACTGTACATTGCAACCGAATTGTTTTATTATTACTTTTAGAAATCGAAATGTAGGTATACTAAAACGTGATATTTTGTAATTTTTTTAGGTTATAAAAAAAATATTGGAGGAAAACGAGCAGTCGGAGCCATTTTCATGACCACCGACGCCCATAGACATCCGCATAGAGGCTATACAGATGCGCTGCCCTCCTTTCTCTCAAATTTTATAAATTAATAAAGAGCAAAACAAAACAATAATTGAATCTTGTTCGTTTTATCATATTCAGATTTGTAATTGAACCAGATTCGTTTTAACTGGTTAAATCTACCACTATCACCAAGCTAGTATGTAAATAATGAAAGAGGCAATTTGTGAGATTAGCATATACCAAAGATTTTTTTATGGTATAGGGGGCAAACAAGAAGTCGAAGCCATTTTCATGACTACCATGACCCATAGACATCCACACCCATAGACACGAAACGTACAACACAGCTGTCATTTTACAACGACAGCACAGCTGTCATTTTACGCCAGTCTTGTGTCCAATTCGGCTGCATGCAAGCATGCAGTGTAGCACTACCCCTTAGAAGCTCTTGAGTAATAATAATATAAACAAGAATACTAAATCTTTATAAGTTCTACCAAACTCAATTTATTTTACTTAATCAGCCATAAGTTAAGGCAAGCAAACCATTACGTAATTCGATTTATAGCATGAAACTGTTAAACTGCAAGTAACAAGCACGAAGTTGAACTAAATAATGAGGTGAGAAGCAGCGTGTGCGGTAGGCGTTTATGTTCTCAGACACCTTTGGTAGACGGAAATCTAACTAAATGAGTTTCCATCACATGAAATTCACTATCTGATCTAAGTCGGTTTTATTCATAGTTCATGGCTACGTCGCTCGATAGAAACAAGTATAAATAATAATAAATTCATTGCCAGTCTTTATAAAAACAAACATGTCTACTTGACATGATATTTTAATAAACGTATGAATAGAAGTTGGTAATCGTAGGTCGATCACCAACTTCTATTTATACATACTGTAGGTTTTAATAAATGACAGATCAACATTTGTTACTACAATCAAATAAGGAACTTGGATCCTTCTTTTGTTGTTGAAAAACCCCGCCTGAAGAGAAGTCCGGTCCGGACTGGCCGGTCGAGGTTCCCTGTCGCTAACAGATCCAGGGCAGCTCAACAAAGGCGGCCGATGGCACCCACGGTTTTAATCGGTAGTCGATCCCTACTAGAATCAGATTCTAGCACTCCGCACCGGACTCCGTCCAGATTCGGTTGTGGCTACTAAAATAGGTTGCCAACAAAAAAACTCGACGTACGGCCTTCAGCCAGTACCCTCTGGAAAGTATCAACTCGCTGCCCTTATACTATATATATACCACTAAAAATCATCGGAAATTCACACCTCGTATATCGTATAGATTTGAGGTATTCATCTTTAGTATTTAAATTACTATCACTTAAAGCTACCTACTTGGTCAACGGAGGTGGGAGGAGAAAAGGGGCAGCGCATCTGTAGTCTATGCAGATGTCTATGGGCGTCGGTAGTCATGAAAATGGCTACAACTGCTCGTTTGCCCTCCTATACCATAAAAAAAAACTTATTTATAAGATTTCAAATAACCCAGAAATTACATATAAAAAAAGTTCTGTATCAGATAAGAATTTAACTATATCTTAATAAGTCGATTTTCTTGTGTTTGAGTTCATATTACGAACTACAAAAGGCAAACAATTCAATATGGCAGAATATTATCCTTTATTCTTGAGCTAGGAGATATTTCATGAAAGCAATATATTCTCAATGAGAATATACATATAACATAGCATACAATAATATATTTAAAATGATAATCAAGATGCTACACGACATATTTCGTTTCTGTGCCGTATAATTCATTATATAATTGAAATCTGACTTATTGAGTCTGCAGCAGCTTATTCCCAAATTATTATCCACCAAATAAATCTTTTTTACGAACACTGCTCCGGGAAAGTTAAGTTGCGTCCCTTTTTAATATATAATGAAACGAAATAATATAAGTAGAGAACAGAACCAATCAGATTTGTGAATCAATTTCGTACAGGAAAATGAGGCTTAAAACTATGTACACAAGAAATATTACAATAAAACTCGGAGTATAAATATTTTCATAGCTTATGACAATGAGATGAGGTGAGCTTTTATAAAAAGGCCTGGCCCTGTGTTCTATGCCTTTAAACTGTCTTTACCATTAACTTGTTGCTCTGGTGGTAAGTACCTACCACTTTCCACAGACATCCGCAAAATCCCAAATTTTGTAAACGCGTTGCCGGTCTTTTATATAAGAACAGACTCATTACTGGAAGAACCCTTGATCGCGATTGTCTGGCTATACCGAAGGCGGCAGGTGGTCCACAATAATGCTGTGTGCAGTAAAAACTTGCGCCTCTAACGCCGAATCGGGAACTTTGGGATTTCGAGGGGATGACGATGTAATTTATAACTTTGCCGAGATGTACGACAATAGAATTTTGTTGTTAGTATCAACCCGCACAACTCCTCGTTGTAAATATAGTGGAAGATTCAGAGTGAACCAACTTTTTATCGTAAAGCCATGCAATCTATGCCAACGATTCTAGCCATTTGGAAATTAACTAGTCGTCAAAGTTTGGAGTAGTTGTTCGCTGAATGTGGTCCAATAAAGCGAGCTGATATTGAAAGGCTATTACCACCCACACTTCTACCCACCTCTCGGTATATGGTCTCTCGAAGATCAGGGTTTGATCTTCGACCCAGTTAAATTAAGATAAGTTACGTTCTATACAAGATGCAATGTTTTCTCAATCGTGGAATGTGCATCACGTTTGTCATCATCAGCTATATTTAGTGTACGGCTGATCTCTTGCTAATCTCCTCTGGACATATTTTAATATATTCTTATATTCAGTAAATATAGCATTAGTAAGTATGAGGTAGTACGCGCTACCGTACCTACCGTACCGTACCACGCTGCATGTATACATGCAACCGAATTGGGCAGGCACGATCGGGTACTACTCGCTTACACGCCACCGGCGTAAAGTGTGCATATTTCGTGCGGTGTGTCAGTAGCCGGTGGCCCATGTAGGAGGGTGGAGGATGGAGAGCAACGCATCTGTTTAGCCTCTGTGCAAATGTCTATGGGCGAGGGTAGTCAGGAAAATGGCTCCGACTACCCGTTTGCCTCCTTCTACTAAAAAGTCTTACTTAAATTAAATTTGAATTAACTCTTACTTTAACAACAAAGAAAACTTTTTATTTTTTAAATAAATTCCGGCAAAACGATAAAAATATAAAACCAGTTAAATAAACGTGCTGATTTAATTTAGCGTGAAGAAGATAGAAGTGGTGAAACTAATTCGGATATGTTAGCACTTGGCGGGAAGTCGACTGGGATTTAAGCCAAAGTTCACTGAACTGTGAACATTCATTTCGTGAAAGTACGTGTTTATAGAATGTGATACATACTTTTTATTTCAATGTGCAATTTAAAATAGATAGAAAGAAAAGAGATTAAATTGGCATTTAAATATGCTAAAAGTTAGACCTGAAATTTTAAGTAAGTTATGTTACATGAGTTGCAATATTATATTTTGCAACATGTTCAAGCTATTTTCCTCGTCGCAGAGAAAAAGAAATGGAAACAGAACATTCATGTAAACTTAAGGTAGTAATAAAGTCAAAAAATAATAATAATTTATTTATCTTAAATTTTGCCTATATGGAAAGAGCCTAAGAGCCTTGCCCAGCAGTGGGACACACCAGACTGATAATAAATAAATAAATGTTAAACTTTATAATAAACCTGTTTTAAACATATTATTGCAGATTATATAGTTATATCACAGACTGCTTGAAATGCTTTAAAAACAACCACGGTTATATATTATGAGTTTGTTAGTGTGATGTCCTACGGCAGGACATTTTAAATTAAGGCGGTATATATAAAAAAATTCTTAACATATTAGAGATTAAAAGTATCCAAAAATATCTAAGTTACCTACTTATTTTCTTTTGATGTATTCAGGAAATAAATATGTTTGGTTTTTAGGGTTCCGTACCCAAAGGGTATAAACGGTAACTATTACTAAGGCTCCGATGTCCGTCCGTCCGTCCGTCGGTCCGTCCGTCCGTCCGTCTGTCACCAGGCTGTATCTCATGAACTATAATAGTTAGACAGTTGAAATTTTCACAGATGGTGTATTTCTGTTGCCGCTATAACAAAAAATACTAAAAAAATTAATAATATGAGTATTTAAGGGCAGGGATTAAGCAAAAAAATCACGTTTATTGTATGGGGGCCCCATACAATAAACGTGATTTTTTTGCTCCCATACAAAAGATAAGCTCCCGTTTTCGTAGATAATGATACGGAACCCTTCGTGAGCGAGTCCGACTCGCACTTGGCCTGTTTTTTTATTACATTATATTATTGTGTCACTGTATCCCAAACTAAGAGAAACACCCATGTCATGTTCTGTATTAGATCGTAGATACTAAATTACTGCTAAAATAAGCTTTATTTTATTGTTTTACTGTTGTGAAAGTTTTTGAGAGTTGGGAGCAGCCGCTTCTCAATATTTCGTACTGGATGACGTCCTCACAATTAGCGATTATGCATTTGAAATGCTTCTTTTTTTTCTCACTCTTCGGAAACTCATAAACTGTTCTAAGCGCAAAATCATAGTAATAATCACTTCATACCTATACCATGTGACATTTGTAGTTATTTTACGGGTCTTTACACAATAAAATACTCATCACAGGTAAGATAAAAACAATATACAATAAATTTAATTACATGTGAATCCATAAATTAACTTTAAAATATATGACAAACGCGAAAGTCTCAAACAAGTATATTATTTGCAAGTCGTCGATTTCTAATTATTTGCAAGTACAACAACTTTTTTGTTTGAAATGGAGTAACAGGTATATTCAACTGGTTAAAACCCATTCAACGATATGTATTGTCAATTGAAAATTCCATATTATTTATTTGAAAAGATCAAACAAAAAAACCAGGCCAAGTGCGAGTCGGACTCGCACACCGAGGGTTCCGTAGGAACGGGAGGTATGAGCAAAAGTAATAGACGTTGAGAGAATTACACTTTCCTGCGACAAGTTGACAAACTTATATATGCGGGTACTTGCATACATTTACTATGAAACGAACTACATGCATAAGTTGGTAATGATTTTTCCAGTGATACATATTTTCTTTACCAATTTTTAGATTTATTCCTATATGTATACTGTAAGGTCTTACTTCTTGCCAAATTTCAGAATTCTAGCTCAACGGGAAGTACCCTATAGCTTTTCGAAAAAGTGCGTTTTCAAACAAAATTTGTGCATAACTTTTTATTGCGTTAACTTAGAAGTGCGATATTTTCAAGGCATCGAGACGTAACGTAACGACCTCCTATTTGACAAAAATTTCAGCTTAATCCCTTCACGCGTTTTAGAGAAAAAGGTCTTGACCGACATACAGACGGACAACAAAGCTATCCTATAAGGGTTCCGTTTTTTCTCTTTGCGATACGGAACCCTAAAAATTGTCAATTTTTACCATTAAAAATATTATATACTCGTACTACATAGCGTTTAGTAATCCGTAGCAGTCTTTTGAGTTTTATGTACGTTTACACTCCATTCGAGTGGGGTGGTTGAATCGTAACACTGAGCTGCGCCGAGCATTATAGAACGAAACGGTAAAATTGTGACCGGATAAAATTTTATAGCCCTCGTTCACACTTTTGTTGAGGTGTGAGAAATTTTGTCGTCGCGCAAAACAATTACTCGGAATAGAGAATACTAACAGTTTTGTATGAGCTTTTTCGAATTAGTGATTTTTTTTATAGTATAATGTGTTTACTAAACATTTGTGGACAACGTATCGAATGTAAGAGGTAAAAGGTACCCCTCGATTACACGAGACGGGCGTAAAGTGACAGCTATGCTATCGCGATTCGTGAGATCTGTAAGTAACCGGTGGCCCATGGAGGTGGGAGGAGAATGGAGGGCAGCGCATCTCTATAACTTCTATGCGGACGTCTATGGGCTTCGGTAGTCTTGAAAATGGCTCGGATTTCTCGTTTGCCCCCTTAGACTAAGGACTACTACTACTAAAAACAAATGTTCCATTTTTTTCTCATTTTAATATTAGAGACAGAAACTGATATTTACTCTCTACATTTTATATAATTATTTTAAATAGGTATAAAATCATTGACCGATGAAGTGGATGACATGACTGTCACTACGGACAGTTTTGCCTGTTTTTTTATACAAGTGACACCTGCACGGACCGGCACCGATCCGTACAGGTTTTGTCGGTGCCGGTAATCTGTTATTCTGCCCACCCTTAATATACCGATGGCTTAACGTTCTCTTGGAAGCACAGGGCTGTAACACCACCAAGTTATCAACTCCGAACTCTTATAAAAATTGTAAGGAAAAATCCCAATAACACTTTTTCATCCAAACCGGAATCAAATCCTGGACCTCAAGACTGTCTTGTGCAGGCTTACTACTAGGCCACGCAGCAGTCACAATAATAATAAAATATCTATAACTAAATAGCTATAAATTTTTATTAAATGGATTTTTTTATTAAAGGCTGTTGTAAATATATTGCTGTTAAAAATGTTTCGACGAATTAACATTTTCTCGTCTGTCAAAAACAAAAGCGAAACAAAATGATTCCGTGACAAAAGTATCGCACACTTGACAACTGTCACAAACAATTAAGCGCTATTAATATTACACTTCTCGCTTTTTGCGACAGGACAAAGAGGTTGAAGAGTTTAAATGTTGATGAAAATATTTGTTTCCCTGGATGTTGATTATGGGTCTAAATAAAATGAGGATAATAGTAAGTTACTTATTGTTTGGAAATAATGTATATTAGCTAAAATTATAGTAATAGCGTAGAATAATTTACTAGCTAAGCCGGATACCTAACTTATCTTTTCATTTTAAAGAGACTGTATTTTATTTTATTTATAGACGATCTCCAGCAACTCATAATAGTTTATACATTATATACACCTTAATATAAATATTTCTTGTGTGCGTGTGTATGTCACTGAATTCCTCTTAAACGACTGGACCGATTTTGACGAATTTTTTTATGTGTATTAAAGAGAATTTGAGAGAAGTTTAGAATCACAAATCGGCCCCGCAGATGGAGCTGCACTCCTATGACAGAATTTAAGCAGGTGAAACCCCGGGGCATAACTAGTTTAAAATACAACATAAAAGCTTTATTTACACATAACATGTTTCAATTAAAGATAAAGAGATAATTGTAAACATAGTATTTCTTGGTGAGACGAAAACTTCACGGAAACAAAAATTAAAAGTAAGATAACAGTGTTTCAGCCAGTATTTCCATTTGTACTACATTAGTAATAACTTTATTACAATATTTACATTGATATAATATCGTGATGCAACTCTGAACATAGAAAAATGGAACAAATGGGGGGAGGCCTTTGACCAACAATGGGACACATAATGAGATTAATATAACAATATACACATTGTCACTTTCCTGTCAATACGAAACCTACAGCAGCTCATACGTTAGAATCTATCTTAAAGTACATACATAATAATATATACGCTGGTAAATAATTTATCTTCAAAAATTCGCACGAAACACGAGGGATAATAATGTCGAAGAATTATGTTATTTGTATAAATTTGAGAACAAACAATCCAGTTACGGAACAAGAGAAGTTTCAAAATGTAGTCTTCTGAACAATCGCTTGATTAATCTTGATTTGTTTTAATATAATTCATAGAACAAGTTATATAAATACTCGACAATATAAAATTATATTAGAAATGCTTGCCGTTTAATATCAGATCTAAATAATTGCAAAACTTTATTGAAATTATTTAGATCTACTATTGCATTGCAAGTGCTACGGAGGTCAGTGACTTTTTATCTAATAGTCACTCTGTGGCTATTGCTTCGCCCTTATTTCTTTTGCTTCAGTAATATATACGAGACGTAATATAAAGGCATTTAATTATAATACGTTTTGACTCCACGACTGTTGTAACTTTTCATAGTTTTTTTCTTTAAAGGTAATTTTGTAGTAGGCTACAGCCTATTACTATGATAATTTGACGTAAAAACTATATTTAAAAACAAAAACTTGGTGATTTTGGAGATGTTCGTCAAAAATGGAAACATCTAAGCTTTAAGTATTAATTTAAATAAGATGTAGTATATTGATGCCACACTGCATGCTTGCATGCAGGCGATTAGGCCGGCACGACTGGGGAGGTACCTCCCGCTTACACAAGACCGGCGTAAAGTGACAGCTGTAGGTGTGTAACTATCCGGTGGCCCATGGAGGCAGAAGTAAAAAGGAGGGCGGCATCTGTATAGCCTTTGTGCGTATGACTAGCTCCGATTGCTCGTTTTCCCCCTATAACATTGAAAAAAAAATTAAACACTCGTTTCTACTTACTACGGTATACCAATAATCGGAACTTTTTGACGACAACTGTTGTTATTATAATAATCTCCATAATTATACAGATGCAAGTGCACATGGGTACCTATTCCTATTCCTCTCTCATATGATACCTCTGCCACTTTACAAGAGTATATTTGATGCGAGAGGTGCCTCCCCTGGTCGCCACGGCTCAATTCAGAAAATAAAATAAAATTATTAATTTTATATGTAAATACTGCATTTTTAGGGATATACTTATGTTTATTTATTGATTTCTAAGTGTTTAAAAATATGTAAATGTTATTTGAGAATAAAATTAATATTTATGAAATGATATTGACAACCTCACAGTCGTTTATTTCTTACATCAATTAATTTTAAAAGCAGTTCGGTTTATTTAGTTGCCTGTTTCATACCTCGTGAACACAACGGCTGTCTCTACTTCATTGCCCTCAGGCTTCTGGTACAAAGTGCTTCTATTACCGTTAAAAAAGCTTACGTAAATGGAAAAAGTAAATATGTTAACAAAGAACTCTTTGATTTGTTTTTTTTTTTGTTAATACAGGGTAATACATTTACGTATGGCCGCTACAACTATGTTACATACGTACGTATGTTACATATGTGTATGTCACCGTAACATTGTAAAAACCGTATGATTACAAAATAACTCGGAAGATTGTCAACTATCGGAAAATTGTGAACTGTATAAATCATTTACAATTTAACACATTATTTTTCGTTAGTTTATAATCTTCCCGGAGCAAATTGTAAAATTTACAGTTTACAATTTTCCGAGTTATTTTGTAATCTTACGGTTTTTACAATCTTACGGTGACAGTTACATAACACCACCATCACCACCACTACGGCAAGGTGGCCGGGGGGGCGGGGGTTAATTCCCGACTGCTCGTTAGCCCCCTTTAATTTTAAAATAAAACAGAATAATTTAAGCAGATTTTATAACGTTGGCATTAGTTACGAATAAGTTTTAAAAATTTCATTTTAGAGTGTGGATCAGGGGTTGAAAGTTTGTATGAAAGGTATAATAATCGCGGGTGAAAAATTCGTGCCGCAACCGTCTATAGTGCAGGCGAATTAGTTATAAGTTGATAATGATTTTTCCAATGATCTACATATAATTTACTAGTTTTCAGATTTATTCCTATATATGTGCTATAAGTTCTTACTTCTTGCCAAATTTTACAACTCCAGGTCAACGGGAAGTACCCGATTATTTTAGGTTTTCGACAAAGTACGTTTTCATACAAAATTTGTGCATAATTGGCTATAACTTTTTATTTCGTTAACTTAGAAGTGTGATTTTTTCAAGGCATCAAGACGTAACTGACCTTCGTATTTGACAAAAATTTCAGCTTAATCCCTTCACGCGTTTTAGAGAAAAAGGTCTTGACAGACGTACAGACAGACGGACAACAAAGCGATCCTATAAGGGTTCCGTTTTTTCTCTTTGAGATACGGAACCCTAAAAGTAAATATGTTAACAAAGAACTCTTTCATTTGTTATTTTTTGTTAATGCAGGGAAATACATTTACGTATGGCCGTTACCACTATGTTGGACTAGACACTTAGTGCAATACCGACTAAACCCCGTGCCTTCAGCCGCTACATAACACCACCATCACCACCACCACGGCAAGGTGGCCGGGGGGGAGGGGGTTAAGCCCCGACTGCTCGTTAGCCCCCTTTAACTTTAAAATAACACAGAATAATTTAAGCAGATTTTATAACGTTGGCATTAGTTGTTGACTTGGGAAGGTTCTGAGGAAAAAGGTTAAAGGTCCAAGAGATCCTACAGGGATTCCGTATTTCCCTTTAAGTAATAGAACCTTCAAGGTGACACTTACAAAATGTAAGAGGTAGCATCATTGTTTATTTGCTAGCAAATCGTGTGGACACCACTAAGGAATCGAAACCTCTCGCTCACATAATATTATCATCGCATGTGATAAAGTAATGGCCATGCTGTGCGGTTTGTAAGATATATGTGCAATGTTACCCACACAGCTGTAGCTACAACAGCGTTTCCACGTTCAAAAACCACAGGGACGGGTCATCTTGTTTGATAAATATTTTACTCCAGCCTACGTGTGTTGCGGCCAAATCGGAAGAGTTTAGCCGAGTGGTTTCCGGTCCCAAAATATAGAAGACTTACAGGTACGCACGTTACTATTCATATTTTAACAGCGTTAAAAATGTTATGGAAAAGCGGGAACCCCTAATACAAGTGCTTCTGCACTTAAAAAAAGCGCACAATTTTTTTGTAATATAATAACAATTCATTGTTTGTAATCTAAAGGAAACTATACAAAAATTTTATTTATTGTTTTTATTTTCTCTATAAATATTAATAATAGGTTTGTTTTCTTAGTGTTATAATTCCGTATCGTGTGCCAAGTTACGAGTAATGTAGCAAGAAAAGAATATATTAAGTCGAAATATAAAAGCTAAAAATAGCATCAACATAAGATACACGATTGTATTCCTCGCCATACGTACGACCTTTGACGTAATTGCTTTTGTCTAGACATGTCTGTCTCTAGACAGCTTCACGCTGAAACTACTTCAAATATTTGGGAAATACTTGCCCTGAAATAAACTATGTATGTCATATTTTATGCTAAAGCTTTTGCGCTAGATATTATATTAGTATTTGAATGGTCTTGGCTCTCTATAATTAAAAATTTTATTGTAAAAAATATATATGGATGTAAAGAGAACTAACTGGCAAATTGTTTAACAAAACACGTGATTAAGGTTGTTTTTTAATATTAATACACTTAATTTGTGATGGTCGAAAATATTTTTATGAGAACGCCACATTGCATCTGAGCCGCATCTTTCCGGCAATTGCAGTCCTACTTTTCTTTTAAAATTAATAGATATTGATAAAATTTGTTAAACATATAGGGTATTAGCTGACTTAGATGTTAGGATACTTTCATACCCTGGCGTAAAGCAGGAATCGTAGGAAAGTCAAAACTGTACATTGAATATTTACAATCAATACTGAAGCCAAAAAA
Organism: Calycopis cecrops; assembly: GCA_001625245.1. NCBI lineage: Eukaryota > Metazoa > Arthropoda > Insecta > Lepidoptera > Lycaenidae > Calycopis > Calycopis cecrops. The sequence continues at coordinate 36,587 of LUGF01013305.1, forward strand.
CTAATTATAGAATTTTTGTCTGTTTGTTTGTATGTATGACCAGGCTAAACTCAAAAAGTACTGCATTGATTTACTTCAAATTTTGCATGAATATTACTACCAGGTCGGGTCAACATATAAGCTGCGTATCGACTATGCGCTCCAAGAGAGCGAACATTGGCGCGCGCTCCAAACGCGCGAAATTGTTACCATTTTGGAACGCGCGCTATTGTGTTCGTTGGAGCGCCCGAACGC
>LUGF01013305.1:41139-55865 GCA_001625245.1 Calycopis cecrops
ACAGGGACGGGTCATCTTGTTTGATAAATATTTTACTCCAGCTTACGTGTGTTGCGGCCAAACCGGAAGAGTTTATTTAATGCCGTGCCGAGTCGCTTCCGGTCCCAAAATATAGAAAAGACTTACAGGTACGCACGTTACTATTCATATTTTAACAGCGTTAAAAATGTTATGGAAAAGCGGGAACCCCTAATACAAGTGCTTCTGCACTTAAAAAAAGCGCACATTTTTTTTGTAATATAATAACAATTCATTGTTTGTAATCTAAAGGAAACTATACAAAAATTTTATTTATTGTTTTTATTTTCTCTATAAATATTAATAATAGGTTTGTTTTCTTAGTGTTATAATTCCGTATCGTGTGCCAAGTTACGAGTAATGTAGCAAGAAAAGAATATATTAAGTCGAAATATAAACGCTAAAAATAGCATCAACATAAGATACACGATTGTATTCCTCGCCATACGTAAGACCTTTGACGTAATTGCTTTTGTCTAGACATGTCTGTCTCTAGACAGCTTCACGCTAAAACTACTTCATATATTTGGGAAATACTTGCCCTGAAATAAACTATGTATGTCATATTTTATGCTATAGCTTTTGCGCTAGATATTACATTAGTATTTGAATGGTCTTGGCTCTCTATAATTAGAAATTTTATTGTAAAAAATATATATGGATGTAAAGAGAACTAACTGGCAAATTGTTTAACAAAACACGTGATTAAGGTTGTTTTTTAATATTAATACACTTAATTTGTGATGGTCGAACATATTTTTATGAGAACGCCACGCTGCATCTGAGCCGCATCTTTCCGGCAATTGTCGTCCTACTTTTCTTTTAATCATAATACCAGAGTAAAATGAAGACTACGTTATTTTTTAATATGATCGGCCTATTTTAATCTTAAAAAAATCTTTACCTAAACGCTGCTCTTAACTAAACAGTCAGATTCCGCAGTGGTAGACACATCCGCAAGCGCAACACAATGTATTTGTTTTTGTGAATCCATTCTAGAAAAAAGGAGACCAGTTCTAGATTCAATAACCACGGCAATATATTTCTTGCTTTATTATAATGATAGCTTTGAGTAGACGTGGCCATATCGGCCCGAATATCCTCTCACTGTCTCAACGTAGTAGCATAATTTTTGACTACACCGAGATCTGGAGAAGAAGAAGTGAAGTCCGATTAGCGCAATAAAGCAGCCCATAGAAAACTGAATATTTAAATTCACTTACAGGAGGAACTCATTAAAAAGCTATTTTTAAATAATTTAAAAATTTACTGATCTGGAATATAACTATAGATCTAAGATAAACGACTAGTCATATCTATAAATGGTAAGTACCTTACTACCAACAACTACTACTGAGCAACAGTTACACTCACACACACACACTAACTAATGAACAAGCAAATATACAAACATATACGCTTACCAAAAACTGGGAAGAGGGAAGTCCAAGCCTGAAAAATACGAAACGTTGCCATGTTCATGGACAACAACTTGGAAAGGGTAGGAATGGCTTTCGACAGAGCGAGGTCAAATTTCTGTATCTTGTTGGAACTAGGACTCCTTCTAAACGGCAGCATAACAAAGACAATAATGCGCCGAAAGATAACGCACTACCAACAGCAAAAACTGAGGGTCAGCGATGCAGACTAGTGCGAAGAAAGAACAAAATAATCTGCCTCGATAACCAACACACTGCTTTCCAAATAGCCAACAACGTGCTGCCGACAATCGGAGAACGGCCATCGGAACAGTCCTTACTTCCACGTATTGTCAGCGTGGATGCTATGGTTGTGTCCTATCAAAAGGGTGAGTCGCAAGACTACTCAGAAGCACTAATTCTAGCCTCCAAAAAACATGAGGTAGTATTGTACGAGAGCCGCAGCCAAACACTGAGTCACCAAGAGTTATTTGACCAAGGAAATGGGCCCATAGAGTAGAACGAAGTGAGTTCTTGTTGAGACAGAATCGCATTAAAACAATGAAAATAAAAAATATCAAAAGACTTATAGAAAATAAAAAAAAAAAAATGTAAATTTAAATAATAATAAAAGAAAAGGAAACTAAACTTGAATACGTAAATGAGATGACAAAGTTGTGGACCACGAGTCTGGAGTAAAAAAAATACCTTAATACCTACGCCTAAACAAAAGCTTTGTATTTAAACTTTTTACCATCCCTAGGCACTGTAGAAAATTGTTATTTGAAATTAAATTTCAGAGCTGGGACCTCTCAATTATACGTAAATCATTCGAATAAATTTTAAAATTTACTTAATATTTCAATTACCTTATAATATGCGTATAGTCTACCAAAATGGCATCATACATAATTTTGCATTGTTGCATAATTTATTGCTCATTTTTTTTATTTTAATTTAAACAATTCTTACAATATAAAAATTTTGCAAATAAAAAACTACTAAATTATTATTCAGTAAAATCTACTGCATTTCTAATCATGTTCTTAACTAATTTTATTTTGCGAAAAAAGTATTCATAAATTAAAATGTTAAGACTGCATGTCATACGACGGAAATACGAATGCGGTTAAACTGTTTTGATACTTGTCCAAAAATAGTGCTGCATAGTATGAAGCGTAAGCTGCACTTCAATAAACTTGAGTTTAAAAACAGAATCTAGAATTTGGTAGTAAACAATAAATAGCAGCTCTGTGTACAGTGCTTTCGGATTTACCACTTGGCATCATTTCAATATGATATCGTATTTTTCTCTATATGGTTATATTATGATTCTTTTCGTTTTTATTTCTTTCCATCTGCCTATTTCAAATATTAACAGAAATATTTCCATTCTTTCCTACGCGGCGGCTATTAGCGTGTACAGGTTAACATGCCCTTCTTTAATTGAAGCGATCTCAGTGCGGGAGTTTTTGTTAAGTGATGTACTGTGCTCTCTTCTTTTTTCAGTGTTCAGTGTCAATTTAAATATTAAGGTTATTCCGTCTAAATTTCATCTTTATGCTGACGTCCTACAAATATATCGTCATTTTGTTTTATCAGATACCACGGCAGCTGTCTCCTTTTTTTGTTGATGCAAGTAAAAGCGTTAAAAATGTTTAGATAATTTAAAGGACACGACTTTATTGAAAATCTGTGATCCATTATCTTCAGTCCTTTCATCGAAAGCTGATACTATTCTAAAAGAGATTTATTGATCTACAGAGAGCTACATAATGGTCAACTTAACGCTCTTACTATGTGCAATCAAAGTGTCTGCTGCATGTAGATGTTATGCCATTTAATTAGGGAGCATAACAGTGTTTGCTTTGCGACGGCGCCTAGTCATTGCATCCAGGTGTTATTTAAAGAATTACTTTGTATTTAAAAATTATAGAGTATTAAAATATAAAAATAATCTCATAGGATTATAATAAATAAGGATTATAACAAAGAATTTTGTAATATTAATAAATTAATGTGCACACTAATATTGTGTTTCAGTATGCATATTTTCCTGTAGTAGGACTACTGGAAGAAATTCGAATATGGAATAAGTAGTGCCTTTGTTCAGTTTTTAATAATATTAAGTTTATAATATATGTTCCCTGTGTACATTAACTAATAAATAACTAAATATCATGTAATTCATCATACGGCAATAATATTCACGTTCAGAGATATTTTGCTGTAAAATATAATGATAATAATCTTTTCAACGAAGCCGAGCGCGTAGTAAAATTATTATTCTATGAATAAGAAAAATGTTGTAGTGTTGGAGGCAAAAATAAATTTTAAAATATATATTATAATCTGAATGGTTGGAGCCGTGAAACGACATGTCTTTTGTACTGGTGTACACATGCGATATCACAAATGATACAATTAGGCGCGCTGCCGAACAACAATATTCCTTCAAAAGCCTATTTCACCACGTCCCTAACTCACCGACACCCCCATAGATGAGTTGATTCCAAAAACAAATAACAGCTTTATTGTTTTATGTTTTGTGTGGAGTTTTTATTTGGGTGTACAATATTACACTGCCAGACAAAACACAATTTGAAAACAATAGCCGACTGTGTACGAGAACTAAATAATTAAACTAATAATATGTTATAAAAGATTTATTACATTAATCTTAATTGATGGTAGTTATCTAGTTATTTACAGTACCAAACATTCAAGATAGTTATAGGTCTGATTTCACTGTAATGCTGCAATTGCACTGGCTTCTACTACCTTAAAGGACCGACTGCCGAGGTAAAGGATGATAATATTCGGGATAAAAACTATCCTATGTGTTACCAAGTTACACCAGTGTGTGCTAATTTTCATGTAAATCGGTTCATTTTTTTTGCGTGTAGGAGTAACAAACAAACAAATATACAAATTTTCGCATATTAGTAAATTACAAGAATTTAATGAAGAGCGATACCATGAATCGTCTTAATGTCGTCTAAAAATCGTCTTCTCAGGTCTGGTCTTATCTCGAGCCCCTAGGTTCTTTTTTATAGTAAGAAGTCAAACGAGCTTTCATTACCTTTTAGTACCGACGCATATATACATCTGCATTGAGGTTATGTAAATGTGTTGCTCTTCTGTCCCGATGAGTCACGGTAAACTCAAAAACTGCACGAAACTGGACTGGCATTGCTGTCCCTTTGGAACAGTATGGAATGAGCAAGGATAGATTCCTCGTGGCGCCGGCCTAATTCCACTGCAAATGATTCCTTTAATATGTGCTTTATAAAATTTTGTTTTATAAAAAAGATCATCACTTTCGCAGCTTCGCGCAGTAAATAGAGGGTTGCGCACCTCGAATGTCATTTAATTCACACTAGTAGTGCCTCGCAGTTTCAGGCGCGCTCGCGTACTTATTCTCTATTTCTAACAATGAAAGCGTTTTCAAATTGATACAGTAGTTACAATATTAGGAAAAATGATAACAGGCAATAGGCCACGATTAACTGACGACAAAGACCGTCGCTAGGCCAGGAACTTTAACAAAATTATAAATCAGCAAAAAAGCAAAAAGACATGAACAATGTTGATTTATTCATTTGTATTCGTGCCAAATATGCAATAAGGGTTTATTAATTCAGGTTCTTTATTCATGATAATTTTGCATGAACCAAAGTCCTCGCGACATCCAAATATGGCGTGGTGCCATGAATTACTTGTTTGTGGTGCGGTCTGATTTATTGTGACTTTACCATCCCGACGTCTCGCACTAAATTGTTATTTTTTTCATACATTGTTATAACATGATATATGAAAACACTTTGAGAATTACCCCCAATTATATTGATTAAACAATTATTTGATAATTAATAAGTATGAAATGGTATATAATAAACTACCAAACATTTAATTAAAAACATAAAATCCGACAACTTCAAATACATTTTTGTAATAAACGCACTCCCGGTTTGAAACAAATCTAACTACAATTAAAACCTAAAATCCGTCAAGATTTAAAGACTGCAGTAAAAAGCATAGCAATTTTAATGCAATTTTACAAAATAACCCTCCGTCTGACGCAGTTGGGTAAAATTTCTCTAAATACGCAGTGCATAATATAATGGCCTGCGCAGACGAGGGATTTTAGTCCGGTGATATTTTGTCCGATAAAATAGAACGCTTACAGCTGTATAGAGTAACGCAAACGGGGGATTAAAATACCGCATATGAAAAGTCCCCCGAATAACCGAGGACATGCAGGGATTGGACCAGACATAAGAAAGCGGGAGTCCCCGAAAGAAATATAACACTAGCGCCTAGGCGAAGCAACGCACACCAACGATTTTAGCCCGCGTTGTGCACTCGAGAGTGGAGCACATTCCGGTCAACAAAATATGTTCGCTCACCGTGGGCGTTGAGTAGGTACGCATAAAATCCGCGGGGGACTTTTTATTCGCGAAGTGTACTTTGTCTCCGCCGCGGAACAAAAATCCCTCGTCTGCGCAGGCCATAATAGCAACCAAGAAAGAAATATGAACATTCAGAATAACTGGGATGTACCCAAATGTTACTGCAAGTATAGATGATCTTGTGACAATAACTATCGCTTATTGTGGTCGTAAGTGACAGATATTCTTGTTGCGTTTTGTATATTTCATATGGCTCATTGGAGGAACGATCTCTTAACAATTATGCTAATGCCCCAAAATATTAAAACAATTTTATACGTCCAGGGCCCCGCGCCCCGCGTTAGCGCAATAAATATCCGTCGACGATATTTTTAACTCTTGCATCCAGATAAAATTTTAGTGCCCTGAAAATCTAGAATTTTGGTTTTCGTATTCATAGTCACCATCATCCAATTTAATTTTTTTTTTTTGCATGGTGTAATTTTACTTTTTACTGTTGGTTTTTATTTTTTTTTTTGTAAGAGGTAGTGCCACACTGCATGCTTGCATGCAGCCAAATAGAGCGGCACGACCGGGGAGGTACCTCTCGCTTAAACAAGACAGACGCAAAGTGACAGCTGTGCTGTCGAGTTTCGTGCAGTGTGTAAGCAGCCGATGGCCCATGGAGGAGAAAGGAGGAAAGTGGACAGCGCATCTGTATGCGGATGTGTATGGACGTTGGTAGTTATGAAAATGGTTCGGACTGCTCGTTTGCCATCTATAACATAAAATTATTATCCGCCTAAATTGCAATCTCTTGGAAAATAGAATATCACCCCATGGTATCCCAAAGTAACATTTTTTCAGGATAAAAACTATCCTATGTGTTAATCCAAATTACCCTCTATATGTGTGCCAAATTTTAATGTAAATAGGTTCAGCAGTTTTTGCGTGAAGTAACAAACAAACATACAAATTTTCGCATTTATAATATTAATAGGATTATTGCAATTGTAAATTAGCTCTATATCGAACAATGATCTTGGCACGACGATTACGTCCCCAGCCCAGCCACCAGCCCTACGTCGTGATTTCTTGGCGTTTATTAATAGACTCAGTTAGATAATCATCAAACAATAAAGCATCCTATGGGAGAGCATATGTCCAACGGTAGACTGCAATAGGGTGATGATGATGATGAAATAATGACAAATAAAAATTAATTAAGCATTTACATAATTTTCAAGTGGCAAAGATTTACTATCTCATTGGGATTTAAATTATGAAAATATTTGCATTGCCTGCGTCGCGGAACCGGGTCACTGGGTTTATAACATTCTTTTAATTAAAAATATCTTTACTTTAATGAATAAAAAGCAAAATGTTTGACGAATTAGATTTTCCAGGTATTTTTATTCATTTTAAGATATTTCTTTTAATTTTATTATCATGCTTTAAAAAATAACATAGTAAGTTAGCAGATAACATTAAAAATCACTTAGGTTTGTGTTTATATTATTAAGCCAAAAGCTATTTTAGGTTTAATTGTGCATTAATTTTATTCTTCTAGCATATAAAAATACCGTTCAAACTGTACAAAGTGGATTTGTAGATGAAAATTGTAGATGATAAATTTTCTAAATATATTCTAATTCGCTTGGCACGAATGGATCCTTAACCTTCTAGCTTAAACGATTCATGCGTAAAGTGATAGAGGTTTTAGCGGTGTGTGAGTTTCCTGTGGCTCATGAATATATAAGGAATAAGGCGAACAACAAAATGATCTATGCTTTTACCTGAAGGACTCTGACTACTCGTTTGCTTATTTATCAGGCTGCTGAAAGTGGTCACAAATAAAAAAAAACACCGTCAGGCTGCTAAAAGTGGTCACAAATAAAAAAACCATCATCAGGCTGCTGAAAGTGGTCACAATTAAAAAAAACATCATCAGGCTGCTGAAAGTGGTCATAAATAGGAACATAGTATTGAATTAAAAACAAGTATCTAATAAATAAAGGAGCGCCATATTTATATGAAATTCAATTTACATATCATACAGATAATATGCCTGTTTAAATTTTTATTCATCATTCGCGTCAAGGGTGTTGAAGACGTGTGTGCACTCGAAGACAGCTTTGCGCGTATTTCAAGTTTAATTTAAAATGGAGATTGGGTTTCAAGTTCACGATTGGTACTCAAAAAATAAAATATGCTTATAAATTTTATAGCTTCTATGAATCACGGAATTACTTTTATTAAATTAAAATTTACTGTATTTTTTTATTAAGTAAGTTAAACAAAAAAAGAACGTAAGAAATATATTGGACACATAGGATTAAATGTGTTATGACGTTTTCAAGAACGATCAATCCTCTAGCGCATCCCCTTTAAGAGTACTTTGTGAATATTATCTGCGGCTTTTCGAGACCATTAATCTATCGATCGATAATATAATTTTTGTCTTACCTTCCATTACTCACTAGCTGTTAGCGTATTGAACATTACTGCCAAATTCAGGTGGTGCGTGCGAGAGGTACCGTTACTGCTACCTACAGATACCTCTCGCTTACATGATAATGGTGCCAAGTGACAGGTATGCTGTCTGTTAGAGGGTAGGAGGAAAAAATGTAACAAATGTACGTAACAATTGTGTAGATTTATTTGGGCATCGGTAGTCACAGTCCGAATGGCTCGTATAAGAAACCTTAATCTATAACAAAGAAGTTGTATGACGGGAAAATTAAAAACCGCAGATTTCTTTATGGTGCTATTATTTACAAATTGAAATATAGTCTATTCTATATATATACTAAAGTTAAAAAAAATCCATAGTTGCAGTACATTGATTGAAGATACGAAAGTTTCATAAAAAAATAACACACTTTCATTATATAGTGTTTCTAGCGTTTTGTGAGGGTCTGGTGGCCCATACGAGGCCCTACGGGTAAAGACCAATCGGATCGGTAATCATCGAATAGCTCCGATTGCTCATTTGTCGCCTATGCCATAAAGAAAATCAAAATAGTCACGTGACAGAAAGACTTTTCCACGCAGACGGTAACCACTAAAGCAGAAACAGAAACACGCCTGCAAAACTATTTTATGGTGTACGGGCATTAGTGGTCAGTAAAAGACCGACTGCTCGTTTGTTCTCTAAATTATACGAAATGTTTTCAGAAGTATATATTCGTACATTTCATTATACTTACCTATTGTTTATTGTACTCTCTATATTCAGGGGTTAATTAGATTTATAATTGTTATTATTTTAACATGCCTTATATTATGTCTTTATTTTTTAAATTAATTTTAATAAAACCCTACATTACGCGTAGAGCGCACCTGAAAAACAATCGCTTTTTTATATTCCTACATACTTCATAATATCCGCTGCTTATGTTGAGTAGATTATTCTTTATTTAACAATTATTTTATATAACAAAATAATAATAATAAATAAACATCTCATAGATTGTACTAATGGAAATATAAATAAAAACTACTACAGGAATATGTTGTTATTATTTATGAATATTATACATTGACTTCTCTTTATTTCATCGTACTCGAACTCGTATCACGACACGCAATTGGTACATGTAATGGGTGACATTAATACAAATTGAATTTGTGATTCATAACGATGTATTTTAAATTCACGACACATGTGTCATATCGACACAGCGCCCATCCATCATAAGCGCAGAGATATCATTTTTATTGAAATTTTAAAAGTAAATATTTAAATGAATAGTAAATTTTATACCTTATTTATAAATAGCTTTCTTTAATATAGTAATATAGTAAGGTGTAATATAGTAAGGTAAGTAGTATAATATAAAATAAGGTTTATAATAAGGTATAAAATTTCATTTTAATATATTATAGAATGAAATCTTTATTGAAAAACAACACATTATAATACTCGTATAATGTCGTCCTAGCCGATTTCGGCTACGGCGGCCGTCTATATAGACGTGCCATCTGCGCAGGACATATTATAGAGCACAAGCGTGCGCGCAAACACAAGTGCACTCTCTATTGCCTCATTCTCATATTCCGATGGGACGGCAATCCGACACAACGGGTGAGAAATCAGGCGCAGGACCTACGGCTTAACGTGCTCTCCGAGGCACGGGGGTGTAACACCGCCAACTTCCTGACTCCGGACTGTTATTAGAAATTGAAAAATCCCAATAACAATTTTCGATCCGACCCGGGATCCGAACCCGGGACCTCACGTCTGTGGTTGAGCACGCTTACCACTAGACCACGAGGCAGTCGACAACACATTATATAGAAATTGTAAAAAAACTATTTTAGCGGATTTTATCGCGGTTTATTATAGTAGTTTATGCAACTGTCATATAATGAAGTGTATTAAAACACGAGTGTGATTTTTTGAAACGAGCGAACGCGAGTTTCAAAATAGTAACACGAGTGTTTTAATACCCGTGTTATATGCAGTTGCATACACTACTTTATCTTCACTAATGCAATTAATCAATTAATAAAATATTGCGAAACATTAAATTCATGCCTACGTCACAGCGAACTCGACGACATTAAAATCTAACCAATAACCAATCAGGAGCGAGCGCGCGCTGTTAAGGATTTTGACATAAGGCTCTCTCACCACTCACTCTCTCTCTCTCGCTCTCACACAGTGTTATAATGAGATTTTACGATATCGATTTGGATATTATAACATCATGTCAAATTGCTTAAATTGGGTTTTTTGTTGTCTGAGCTATAATAGTAGTTATTATAAGTCAAGTATTGAAAACATAAGTAGAATGTTACAACATTAGCGTAGATAAAGTAATTTACAATCGCGACGTTTCAGAAGCTTTACGGCTATAAACCATGGTCACGGGTGGACGGAGGTGACAGATTATTATGTGATGTTTGCATACTATGTATTAGCTATCTGTAAGACTTAAAGCAAATATAAAATGTTATTATGATTATGATGTCAAAGGTTATTAAAAGTATCGTACTAATTTATACTTTTACTATTTACTTACTATTTATATACTTTTTTCTTACTGTTTAAATAATATGAAAAAATCTTGAATTTAAATCTCATTTATCGGTAATAATCAGTAAAAACATCTAAGAAAGTTTTCAGTTTCCACTTGCCCCATGACGGCTTTTTTTTTACATTGAATACAGAGAGTTGTAAATTTCTACCGAATACAGAGAGAGGGTTTTAAATTTTCGATATGCTGGGTTTTTTGCATGATATTTTAAATTTCTGAATTCCTCTTTCATATTTGAATTTTGATTTCAATCGGAAAAATACGAGTGTACGTTTAGTATTTCCATCACACTTAACGTTTCCAAGCCCAGGCTGACGTACAACAGCGACAGGTGTGCTCGATGCGATTTACTGTTCGCAAATGTAAATCTGATGCACTAGATACAATTTACTAAATTGATTTATTCTTTACTATAAAAGTATTTTAACGGATTTGTATGAGATTTAAAATTAAAGAAAGAAGACTAAGATAAGAAGACGTGTTCGCACGTAAAAAAACATGTGACCATGCAAAGTGGGTGGAATTATCTGGGGTCTCCCATAATTAAGTTACCCTGAACTCCTGATTAGAGAACCGATCATTTGATATTGTACCTCAACCCTTATACATCGTACTATCAGATACTACTACTAAGTCTATTTCTCTCAGTCGGGTGAAGAAGACATTTATGTATGTTAAAATATATTCATGCACATGGTTCTGGCTGGCCTAGCACGGGTCAAATCTTGGAAAATTTAAACGCTATGAAAAAGTTTCAACTCTTGGTGAGTATCCAATTTATTTTATTTTATTGACTAACAACTGACTTAAACAAAATTACTTTTTTATTATATTACATACACTATCCCCTTTGTTAAAGTAGGCAATATCAATCGCAGATATTTAAAATTAATTTTCCGGTATTTTGCTAACCATTTTTGGAAGAACCTGCTGCTCCAGACATGTAATTAAATATTAAAATTTTATTTATATAAGTTTATTAAATCATAAAAGATACAATAAATGACTGTGTGTTAAAATGTTTGGTACTACGCGCCTCCTATTGTTTTAATGTGTTATCAGTTTTCAAGTAAAATTTTTAAAGTCAAGCATTTTGCAAGTATTTAAAATAGAGATTTTCTAACACGCAAGGGTATTATGCAAAAAAGGACAGTTAATGCATAATACATGACGAAAAGTCCAAAGTCTTTCCTGACTTTTAAACCTGCACCAACATTTCCAGACACAATATATTACATGATTATAATATGCGCTTATATTCTGTTGAAAATTGTATTGGAGTGGAGAGAGGAAAAGTACAATTAAACTGTCCTTTTTTTCATTTTTCATTTTGCCCATTGAGCGTTTCACCTGATCAGATATCGGAATGTGCACCAATACCGATATCGGAAAATTAAAATACGTGAAATATATATCTGCAAAAAAGATATATTGTTACATGTTATAGTTTACTTTCTGTTGAATTTTTAACGCACCTGAGTGCGTTGAAAACACTTGCCGTTATTACCTTTGTCGGTGCCGAAAAGTTAACGAGTTTTAAAAATGGTCACCTCAAACTCTTAACGTCAAATGACATTCGTCCGTCCTATATATTCGTTTGACAAACCTATGTTATCATTTATACGATTTTATTTTAGATACTATAAAAAAATGATACAACTCGATACTTAGGTATTTCTTTAGATTGTTAGATACAGAATAATTAAAAAAGTGATATAAATAAAACAATAGTCATCACGCTAATTATAAATACGAAGACAATTTTTTTACGCTTTTTTCTGTTTCCCAGTATACGACAGGCGTAAAGAGCTTTCCAATCGCACTAATTCTACTTAAGATGAGTTATTTTTACCGTACCATTACCATAGGAATTTATAAAAAAGAATTAGACGTGCTCGGCGGTCCGTGCCGAATATTCAGGTATACTAGTTTTATGCTAGTTACTAATTTTTGATGGCCCATTGGAAGTGAAGAGGGAAGAAGGCAACGGATGTATCTGAGCTTCGGTATTCGATAAAAGCTTACTGCCATTTGCCTATTTATACTCTAAAAATAATTATAAATGTTATAAGGCTCTAAGTCTCATATCCTATATACTGCAATATACTATAAAAGTTTTAACTTTATTATTCTAGAGTTATATGAGTAGAACATGAGATCAGTATTCCAATTAACTTGTGATGGGAGTGGCGCATCATTCTGCGGTGACTCAATGCACTTGACATGCAAATGTGAAGTAGATTTGCATTTCGACTATCAATTCCTAATGAAAGACGTCGTGTCGGGTCAGGATTATGCAAGGCTTTGCTTTACCTCATTCTATGTGACTCGATGAAAGATGGAATAATTAAATGTCTTTGTGTTTTAAGTTTTACGTTCGAAGGCAATGAATAATAATTATTATATATTTATTTGATAAATTTAAATCTTATTGCATTGTAAATTTTAATCTATACTAGCCAGTAACCCATTAAAAAGAATGATATTATTGTGTAAAAACGACCAGCATATGCGGAATATAAATTTGAAAGCAGCGACTTTTTTGTTTGTGACCAGCATTATTTTAATTATCACGCCGCATCATCCAGTCATTGAGTAAAACATTTAAAGAATTATTATGAATATTTAACATAAAACGCATCATCAAGATGAAAATTTAAATGTGAAATGCCATGAGCGTTACCTTACAGTTTTTTTTTACATGAAATCCTTGGACATGATTAAAAATAACACCAAAAAAAAACAATTGATTCAGCTATTCTTCCATGCACAAAGGTTTATTTTTTATCTTTAAAGCTATGGTTTCCTAATAAAAACGTTAATTAAGTTTTCTAATTTGTAATATCAGAAAAGTGCACATTAAGTTTGCATATAATAAATACGATTTTTAAAATATTCATTTTCAGAAAGTAGCACGAGATAAAAATGCAAACTAAAACAATATATTTCATAGTGGTTTCTAATGTTAGGAGCGGAGTTATATTTACCTAAACGTATAATAAATTTCTTTATAATAAAACACTCGACTTGTACAGTGTATTTTAGGATTCCGTAGTTCCCTTGTAATTTCGTCATGCCGTATGTCTGTCCGCGGTTTTACTCAGAAATTAGAAGTACTAGAAAACTGTAATTTAGTATGGGTAAATAGATTAATCATGGTGAAAAAGTGGTAGACAAAAACCTTGAAAAAAAAATTATTTTTGGAGTAGCTCGCATACAAATCAAATGGGGTTAATTTTCTTTCTTGCCCAATAACCCATCATGTGGGGTATTATTGAATAGGTCTATGAAAAAGATTATGAAGTTGAGAAAACCTTTTTTGTTGACGCAAGTTATTTAGATGCACGGGTGGCTCTTATATTCAGTGTCGGGCGTTTTGGTATGCAATGCAAACCCTTAAAGGGGTTCCCGGATCTGCAGGAAACAAGAACCTTCTGGGACAGGTAGATAGACAGAAAAGGCCAGACTTCTCCTCCTTGGGAATTGCCCGGCCACTTCTGAATACTCCTGAATCAGAATAGCTGGGCGCTCGTCGGCCTCCTTCTGGAACTGGTCCTAATAGGACTCGTTATTGCAGAGCATCGTGGTGATGATGATCGGTGGAAACAAGTCCCCTCCGATTACTGACGTCAGATCGTGACAGAGCCTCCGATCTCAGGCACACCTCGAAGATGTTCTGGGCGGAGTCCACCGCCGAGCAATAAGAAAGCAACCCCCCTACTGGTTCCGGCCCGAAACTCCTCTTACTGAGTATTCATTGACATAACATATTGAAATTATTGTCTTTAATTTATGATATTATATAGTATCTTGTTCGTAAAGACGCCACGTTTTACAATAACTTTTATATGTTATAT
>LUGF01013305.1:66138-109743 GCA_001625245.1 Calycopis cecrops
ACATGGAGCGACTTGTCACACTTCCAATGATTCCATCGCCGAAGTAAGAAGGTTATTTCCCGGAAAAGTCATATTAAAGAGAGGAGACATTGACTGGCCTCCCTGCTCGCCCGATCTCACCCCATGCGACTATTTTCTATGGGGATACCTCAAGAACAAGGTGTACATCCATAAGCCAAGCACTCTGGTTGAGTTGAAAGATAAGATTAGACAAGAAATTCGTTTTATACCCCGAAACATGCTGGAGAAGGTGATGACAAATTTTGCACACAGAGTATTTGAATGTATCGAAAACGAGGGTCGGTATTTGACTAACGTTGTTTTCCATAAGTGAAACATAATACAAACAAAACATCAAACATTGTAAACCTTACTCTATTGTCTTCATATTAAAATACATATTATTATCATACCTCAGAAATAGCATGTGTACCATAATTTCTAAATCTATCAGGTAACGCTGGCGGACCCTGTACAATCACTATAAATTAACTGAGTGAAGTAAGATGACACAATACACGATAAAAAATATTTTATGAATCCTACTTTATCTAAAATCACTTAAACTAAAACTTAATAATAAGTAAAACTTATAAAATACCACATCTCATAATTCTTTATCACTCATATCATATAACATGATGACAGACTACAAATATTTGGCAGGCGCGTCACCCTCACACTGTCACGGTTCACAAGTTTTATCGCGCGACCTAATTACCACCGCGCGGTTATCCGGATGAAATGCGGAAATGAGAATAATTACTGAATATTTATTATGACTTTCAAGTTTGTTAATTAAAACAAATAAAAATAATACTAAGTACTTCTATTTTCAAACTTTGATTGTAAAAATTGTAAAACTTTTAAAAATCAAGTTATTGTTCATTTAAGACTATTTATACTGTATTGTAATAATAAAAGTGTTAGTATGTCAATACTGGGTACGATTGCTGCCTTTATATTATATAACTTAGCAAAAAAAAATATAAGAACCCCAATTAGAGACCGTGATACGACTCAAGTCCTGCAACCAAAGATAGAACTAATCCGACGAGTCTGCCATATAGTTAGTTTTCATGGTTGTGTCGATCATAATATCTGGATTACTTTATGCTAGAAATCTTGTTGAATATGGAGTAATAAGTTGACAGAAGTGATGATAAAGAAATGGTTCTCAAAGAAAAACAATTTTCCAAAAAAGATTAAGATATTTTGATCCCTTTATATAAAATAAAGTAAGTACATATCTGCTATTACAGATAAATTTTCGAAATGTAAAATATGTTTTAATTTTTTTTGCTATTATTTTATCTAAATTTCAAAGTCTTTAGTAGGAATTTAGTTTTGAATTTTAAAGCAATAATCTAAGAGACAGACCTACAAAATATATGGAGGTTTGGCATTCGAAAGACTTGGAAATAGAGAACCATTCAAAGGCTTTTTATTTTATGAAAGCGAGGTTCGTAATTTATCACCGATCGGTCGTAAAATGACAGCTCTAATATTATCGCGTGATTTTACCGTGGAATGTCAATCTTCAGATAATAAACGAGATGATGAAAATATTTTGAACTTGTTGCTTTGTTTCAAATTTAATTTCCAAAATATCTATCATAGAAGAAAAATTGTAAAGACCAATCTTGTAGATAATCAAATTTCCTACAATTTTTGATCTCACGGTTTTTCTGTAAAATCAAAAATAGCGGAGTTATTCAAGAAAAACCGTCTTTAAATAAAACATTTTTCGAGTATACGCAAGAGCCCGATCCGGTCTACTTTTTGAATTTACAATCCCAGTAACCCCCGAGGATCCATCGAAAAAAAATTTCAAGAGCTAATTATTCACCGGTCGATTTTGTGGATATAATGACTCAACTACGTGCCTTAATGAGTTATTAGAAATTGAAAAATCCCTATAACACTTTTTGGACCCATCCGGGCTTCGACACGAAGTATGTTTCTTCATATTTATAAATAGATAATAAACAAGTATTGACCTTTAATTACTTTTATTTAAATAAATAAATAAAATAAAAAATAAAATAACAATTTTATTTATTAATTTTTTATTTTATTGCTAGAATTTTATTTTTTGATACATTACGGAATCCTAACTAGAACACTGAAGGCAAAAAAGGGTGGAGTGGGCACGAGTAAGAGTTTTGTTGACAATGCTTTTCATTTGAGCCACATCTCGGAACATATTTCAGAACAGCCCTCGTGTAGGTAACACGAGAGCTCTCATAGCTCAAGAGCTTCTTGGCCAACTAATTGAGTTCATTGTGAAAGGCGCAGTCAACACACTTAAAAGTATTCTTCTTTCCTTTTCTCTTTCACTATTATTTTATTTCCATTCTTATTCAAATGCAATGCAAACTATGAAGTATTTTGAATGTAATTTACCTAAGTTTCATTTATTCATAGTTTTCTCCGTGTTTTCACGCGTGTAAAATTCATCCTTAAATTATTTTTTTTAGTTCAATATGTAAATTTTCTTTTAGCGATAAAGTTATAATACAAGCATTCCATTTCTCCTTTTGAGGTACGGGACCCTAACATAAAAAAAAATTAAAATATTAATTTTAATTAAAATCTGATATAAAAGATTCTAATAAAATTTATCTCACCTCCTATCTGGCTACTCAGAAATTAATCTAAAATAAATTTAAAAATATAAATTTAAAAAAAAGATTAGCCTAGACAGCTTTTTGTAAGATGCATGCATGCTTGCATGCAGCAGAATTGGGCCGCACTACCAGATACCTCTGGCTTACACGAGGCCGACGTAAAGTGACAGCTGAGCTGTTGCGTTTCGTGCGGTGTGAAAGTAACCGGTGCCCATGGTGGTAGAAGGGGAAAGGAGAGCAATCTATATAGCCTCTATGAGAATGTCTATGAGCGTCGGTAGTCATGAAAATGGCTCCGACAGCTCGTTTGCCCCCCTATACCATAAAATAATAATAATCATAATAAACATGGTTCTTTATTTTATTATATTTCGATATTCCCACGGAATCATAAATTACACTCCCAGCTTGTTTTTAATACTAAAATATTACGTACAGGTTGCTAACTATGCTCAGATAAATAAATAAAATCGAGTGGAGATATCTTAAAAGGTTAAAACCTTTTAATATCGCCATGTTGGGATCAAAAGAATCCAGTTTAGAGATTTTATTCAACCCGAAAAGGCATTCACCATAAAAAGGTAGAGGTATTTCACTATTCATGCTCCGCTAGTCAGTGCTATTGGACATTAATTTAGAATTACACACCGTCAATGAGTTTGAAATTTTATCTTATGAGTAGTATATTCTAGAAATTCATATTAATAAAATAAAAAGGGAGAAAAGTTTGTGGTAAGTATTGTCTGCAGAATCTTGAAGATCTGATGAGCATAGATTTAGTATATGCCACTTATATATTTTGTAAATATAATAGGACAGATGAAACGTATCACCAAATGGAGAGGATTTTGGGTTTATGGAACTGTCGAAACGTCGGGCAAAGGTATATATATTGGCCTTTAATTTTTACCGTGTTAAAACCCGTAAAGTAATTACAATATGCGTAATAAACACGAAAGTCTCAAACAGGTAATACGATTTTGTATTTCATAAGACATTTTTCATTATACTTCTCTTATCTGACAGTTCATCTTTCAACGACTTTTGGGAGTCGGTAGTCATGAAATGGCTCCGACTGCTCGTTTGTCCCCCAATATCATAAAAAAAATAATAATTTATTAAGTTGGATAGATAATATTATTAATGTAATTTTTATGTTATTTAAGATTAGATATAGGTACAAGGCCTTCCACCGAAAAGTGACCGCCCGAAAAAATATGAAAATATACGTCAAATTATCGAGAAAAAACCCTAAAAGAGGGGACTAAAAGGGGGAACTAGTTAAATGTTATTCATTATGATACCAATAGTGCTCCATCTTTTCTTTAGTATTGCGGGACAAGTGAGCAATGTAGCCATATAGGCGCTATCAATGCCCGTTAAAATAAATATATTATGAAGACGTGTTTCCCTCTACACCCTAATCCCGCAATGGGCCACCCCCTACTCGCTAACCGCGACGCTATAGCCATCACCTTTAAGGCGGTATCATGCTGGCGAGAGGTACCTCCCTGGTCATGCCGGAGCTACTAGCAGTAGGGCGAATTTGATATAATGTCTTAAAAGTTAATGTGGAAAAGCAGTGTAGTTAGGAATTGGGAAAGGTTAGCCGAAGATCGACGCCAGTGGCGTGCCATGGGAGAGGCCGCCGTCCAATAGTGGACTGCAATAGGCTGATGATGATGATGATGATGATGATGATTATGATGATGATGATGTCTTAAATAATATATTTAAATATTTTATAACAAATTTATAATATTAATTATTAATATTAAAATATTACGAAATTATGTGCAGAGCCTAGAAGATTGATTAAGTCTGTTCTAATTAAAAAGCTTATTTAATAAGATATTAACTTAGTTAAAAAAAGTAGACAGAAATATAAAAAGTTCTTGTAAATGCCATAACTGAAACGTTGAAACTTATTTGTAACTCCACCAAATGAGCCTTTCATTTCAACCCTTTGAAACTACTTTTAATTTAACCTAAAGTAAATTCACCAGTTACACAAATTCCTTCATTCCAATGGTCAAATAAATTTTTAAACAGTTAAGCAGCTCTCAAAGTTTATTTGCAATATTTACATACTAATACTATTTAAATGAGATGAAGTTTGTAGATGCATGTTCTGTGTAAGTCAGTTAAAAATAACTTTCAGGGACAATAAAATAAAATTACGATTTAATAAACGAGATGGAAAGAAACCAGCGAAGTTTCCTGGTTTGTTTGTAGACCGTTTTAAATAAATTATAGTTGATGTAATTTTTGAATGTTTTTGTTTTCAAGGTAAATTATTTATCTTGAAAACAAAAACGATTTATTCCTTTGTCTCACAGTTTACGTATATGAAGCCGTGTCTCTACTATTTATTTATTAATCAAATAAATTAACTTATACTATTATATGTATATACATGTGACTGGTTGAAAATATAACGCTTTTTCGTGCGGTGTGTAAGTAGCCGGTGACCTATGGAGGTGGGAAGAGAATGCGGCAGCGCATCTATATAGCCTTTATGCGGATGTATATGGGCGTCGGTAGCCATGAATGTCACCGAGTGCTCGTTTATCCCCTATACTATAAAAAAACGAATGTTATTATCCACGTTTCAATTTTAATTATAAAACTGAAGGAACCCTTTTGTCTACAGCGATGTCAACTGTCAATTATCAGAACAAATACGGGCAAATTGGAATTCGTAGGCGGTGAAAGGATCTGCCTCGACTCGTTACCAGCTCTCGACCTGTCCTGTAATCTGTAATCAATTTGCGTCGGATGTTTTTATATTTTCCACGGGATCGAAGTTTACGCGGGTGACACCGCAGGGCTCAGCTAGTCTCTCGTAACCTAGATACTTTGCGTCTTAATAAATATACCTATTATACTTCATATTTATTACCTTTTACTAGCTGCGCCCCGCGATTTCACCCGCGTAAATCCCACAGGAACATTTTAAAAACTATATTCTATGTGTTAATCCAAGTTACCCTCTATCATTGTGCCAAATTTTATGAAAATCGGTTAAGCAGTTTTTGCGTGAAGGAGTAACAAACAAACAACTATACAAACTTAAGCATTTATAATACTTTTTAACACGCTTTTATTAGCTCGGGTTGTATGTATGTATGTAACGGAATCTTTGAGCTTAATTTTCACCGGTTTCCAGAAGTTGATTAATTTGAAACTTTGCATACGTATCAAGGATCGATGACAATGCAATAATTTCATAACAGTTTCCCATTATCCTTAATAGGATCGCCAGGATTGATTGCAGGATTGATGAAGCGTGTTTTTTTTAGTTTTTTAAACTATTATTTTGTTATACCTATAACAAATAATATTGCCAAAAAAGTTTATGACCATATAAAAGATGGTGAAACATCAATTATCGCGAACAGATTAATGCTCCCGACAAGCTGCAGATAATATTCACAGAGTTTTTAAAAGGGGTTCGCCTGAAGATTGATCGTTTTTGAGATCTTTATTACAAATGGATTTTCCACCGTAAGGTCTACACTTCTAATTTAATTTCTTTGTTCCTTGAATTGGCATTTGATTTGAATAATAAGCTATATAATTATTATAATAACTTCCTATAACCTTGATTTCATGGTACCCAGCATGAATATAGTGATAAAAAATTAAGCTTTCTGTTGTCATCATCAGAAACAGTAATAGGTGCGTTACCTGCATATAATATGGTGTTCCTTCTCAAAATCTTTACTAAATTTATCTATCCTTATTTAAATATAATATTATATCGTTAGCATAGAAGAACAATCTAGATACTCCTTCTACGATCGTTAGCGACCACCTACCGTCAGAAAGTCCCTGCTACGTCGTCGGAACCGTGCAAAAGAGTTCGGTTCCCACCGTGGCCCTGCCTGGCCCCAGTACCTACTCCAAAAGAGCACGTGTTTTTTTTTGATACCATGTTCGCATCCTAGTCAACTTCATTTTGTTTCATTATATTGTGTAATAAATTGATAGTACAAGTGGAAATGGCAAATGATGCCTTTATAAAAGTTTTCTCAGTATTGGGTTGATTTTATGTTGTACTTGCCAATTTAGTAGCTAAAGAATACAAGAAGTGGTACTTAAGCTTTTCATTTTTATATTTATAAGATCGACTTTTTCTTGCTGGTTCTTGTCTCGATTAGTGCTAGAATTTCGAATCAGCAGTAGATTTAAAAAAATCTAGCTCTTGTATTATTCTTACTCTGCTCAACATGTAAAATGTATAAAATTAGATTTTGTTTATTGTAAGTATTTTGATAATGTTTGCGATATTTACACGCGCAAATGGTAGAAAATGAAGGAAAGCTGATCATATTATTATAATTAATATTTTAGTACACATATTGTGGAAAAATCACGACAAACGTCAAACACTTTCAGCGAACACGCTCTCAGACACGACATTCTCACTTAGCGTAGGTAGACGCAGACGTCCCCGGGGATTGATGTGAAGCATACGTCAGACAACAGCATACACGTTCGACTGCGAAAGCCCGTAATATGACATCAGTCTAGGAACTAATCCCATAAGAAACACGATGTGCGTAGCTTAAAAGTTCAAGTCCAAAAAAGAAAAATAATTTTGGCTAATAAGTTTCTTAATGGCTCTTTCTTTGTTTCTTTCCATTGTGAGAATGTAAACAAAGTATCAACTTACTTACTTTTGAGAAAAATATTATACATTTATCTTAATTAAAATATCATACCACTGTCCTCGGCGTCTTTAGCAACTCTCGTACAATAACCATGACCAATAACACAAAAGTGCCGATCAATTAATTCAACCATGCCGAATGCTATACTAAACATGCAATACTTGGTCAAAACTAAGTGGAATTATTGTAAGTTGACCCTATAGTGTGTGTACAGTGAAACTGACCAATTAGCCAAGTTTACTACTTCTATGTACTTGTACTATAACAACCCATTTGTTACACATTCAAACCTATTTAGTCCACGAAGCTAGATTAAAAATTTGCTCGGATATAGCACGGTGCCATCCGCACCTACTTACCAACATACATGACAGTCGACTTGCTTAATAAGCACAGACAGCGATCCGATAATTATTATTTACATATGTAAGCCAGTATTTAATTTTCGTTTTCCATTGTACCTACATAAAAAACAACATCTCAAATAAACATTACAAGGCAGCATTCATGTAATATTTTATTTTCCATCCACCCTCACTTTTAACAAACACAATAGAAAATTTATTGTTAGAATTTAAATGTGTTCATTGAATTGAAAAGTGCCCATTATCCCGCCGAGGTGGGGTTAATTGTAAAAAACTTTAAATAGCAGCGTCTTTACAATTTAGAAAAAGTAGAATCATTCCCGTTTAATCATAAGGAATGTAAAAGTAGGGGCGAATGTAAAAAATATTCATTACAAATTGCTTTATCATGTAGCTATTTTTTATAATATGATCAATTTATTGCATTTTTTACAGCAGCAAATGAGCAATTGGAGCCATCACATAAGCATCCGCATGGTTAGGCAGATGACCTTTTTCACCCACTTTCACATACACACACACACACTTGCTGGGACAAGTCGGCTACAATCCTACTAATATTATAAATGAGTAAGTTTGTATTTGTTTGTTTGTTACTATTTCACGCAAAAACTACTGAATCGATTTTCTTGAAATTTGGCACTCACATAGAGACAAACTTTGATTAACACAGGATAGTTTTTATCTCAAAATAATGTTCCTATGGTATGCCATGGGATTATTTTCTATTTTCCACGGGATCGAAATTTACGCGGGTGGTACCACGGGGCGCAGCTAGTTCATCATAAAACTACCTTTTACTATTAGCTTTATAATTAACTACATATTATATTATTTCGAATAAACCAACTTTACTCACAGCATCTTAATTTTGGATAGGTACTGTGAATATTTTTTAGTCCATTCTACTAAGTATTTAAAAATGATCCTTCAAAATTATTTCTTACATAGTTACAAAAAACTGGAAAGGTAGATGTTTTCTAAATGCTGCAATTTAAATAAAATTCAAACGAAGGGAAGAAGGGGGAATATAATAAATGGATATAAGTAAGACTTATTTTTTACTGACTTCTTATCCAACCACACTTACTTATGAGGTTTTCAGATGACACATACTAGGCCCTAAATGATACTTAGGCCTGCGATATAAATAAATCAGCTTGACTGCTTAACGGTTTTTTTATAGCATAAGGGGGCAAACAAGCAATAGGAGCCATTTTCATGACTACCGACACCTATCAATATCCGTATACAGGTTATACAGATGCTTTGCCTCCTCCTCCCTCATGGGCCACCGGCGACTTACACACTGCACGAATCGCGACAGCACAGCTGTCACTTTACGCCGGTTTCGTTTAAGCGAGAGGTACCTCCCCGGTAGTGCCGGCCCAATTCGGCTGCTTACATGCATACAGTGCGGCACTACCTATTACTAGAATTTCTTTCATTTCATAACCATGGTCGTTGCTACATAGTAACCCCCAATCACGTCTCCGAGCTGACGCTTCCCGCCCGTGCCGACTTGTATATGCTGCAATGTAGCAAGCACCTCTTGTAAAAATTAAATAAAATAGGACTTATTATTTATTTTAATAAAATGCTAAAATAATTAAGAATATTTTATTTGAAAGAAGCCGGATCCTGTTTGTCACAAATATTCCGTAACACTCTGTATTTTTTTTTATTTACAAATTATATTAGATACTGATCATATTATACATACGAGTATATGTAAGCTCTTTGGTGATTAAGAGTAAAAATAGGTCAGAATATTGTTGTACAATCATAAATAATTCAAAATGTTCAAACATCAGTATAAAATATAAGTATATTATAAGGCTCTGGCCAGAAAGAAGGACCAAAGCGCCTGCGAAGAGAGAGTCGACCGTGAGGCGGTCGGTACAATGCGTCGTGCGCATCTGTGACCGCAACGCGGGAACACAGTGCCAAAAAAATGGCATATTTGTTATAAAATAATATTTATGTAATTACCGCTAACCTTCTTCGTATAAGTTAGAATGAGAAGTTAAATATAACAGTGACAATACCTTAAATGTTAAACTATGTACGAGAAGGGCGGTATAAGTCAGCGGTTCGCTCTATGGTCGTGAAGGTGAACAAAACAGATCCAAGTCGAAGGATCTCCCGCTATCTTGACGCGTAGGTTTGGCCGAAGCTTCAGAATACACGTCAGCTTATTCTTAACCCTAGATTGAGCACGTTGTTAATATATTTATGTCCAGTAAGTATGAACTCCTATGAAAAGACTTTGCCCTTTTGTTGATTTCATTAATTCTTTTAACTCACAATATTATATTTTTGTATACGAGGGTATATAGAGTGTATTGCCTACTGTTCTCTAACAATAATAATATAAAAATGACATCAAAATAGTTGTCATTTGAAAAAAATACTTCCAATACCTTACTGTAATAAAGTTGAGGATATTTTTCGTTATGTTGGTGGGCCTTTACCAATGAGTATAGCGAATGTAATAATATAGAGAAATGATACTCATAACTTGTCCAATCTAGGGTTAGGTTTGATAGTATGGGGTTTCCCAATAAGGACGGGTAGATTTTGTTAACTTGTGGGGCCCATATTGTTTTTTCTACTTTCAGTCACTAAAGACAAATCACCACGGCAAGTTACAGCGTCCAGCAACACGTGAAAATTATTTATAGTTATCTCATATACAACTTGTTTTATTCAATTTTAAAATCGACTCGTCCTTAATGGAAATCTTTAGATATAATGATAATTTGATAGTAATATGGGAAATGATATTTCATTGCTCGATATTGAGATATTTGTATTTATTAGACATAGAAATTATTTAATTAAATATCATCGATTCAATCGACAAGAAAGTCATGTAAAATATTGGTAACTTACAGTTATTGTTAATAAATTATATATTTATTCAGGATAGACATTTGACACATAGTTATATTGTTAACAAAATTTTATACGCAAAATATTTTCAGAATAAGATGCAGTTATAAAAATGGTATTTCATAACTTTGAATCAATTTATAAAATAAATCAAGTATTTCAATTTATCTAAAAATCCACCTGTTCTTTACTGTATAAAATTTAAACATATATACAATTTCATAATTTATATAAATCTATTATATTTACATTTATATACACATAAAACTAATTACCCATTCACATATTTACACTTTTTGCTATCTCTCACTAGCATAATATCTTTTTTACCATAACACAATAATCATTAATTATTATGGTGACATTAATTTTTTATCTACAATTTTATTTTCGTTAGTCCTATTCAATAAAAAGTCAAGATCATTTGATATTTTGTTTAACACTTTGTTTGTCTCCGGTGAATCGTACGCTTTATTCCACTCTCTATTCACGTCATCTATATCTGATTTTACATTTTCTTTAACATCCGCGGACGGCAGAGAGGTACTCGACGAAAAGTCTTGATTCTTAGTCTTCTTCAGACAACTTTTAATTGGCAATGTGGTGATTTTAGATATATCTGGGTTGGACTGAACACAAATCGCACAGGACCTTTGAGATATGTCCGTATGTTTGTCATACGGTGCAAAGTTTGCTGAGGGATTAAGAACAGACGGCAGTGGATTTTGCGGGCTCGGTTTAAGGACCCCTAGTTCTAAACACACGCGAGCCGTGAACTCCGTTTGCGAGGGCGAAGGCACATGGGGGATGAGATCACACACGGTGTGGTTTGTGATGTGGGTGTCGAAGTGGCCGGGACTTAGCAGTGCGTCTTTGTATTCAACGCACCGCACAATGTCTGCTCGGGTGTCTTTTGTCGACTGCCTTCTGTAAAGATAACATCCATTCAATGTTGTTTGCATTTGATCTTGAATTTGAAAAAATAGGGACCTAAACAAGTAAAACGGAATTTTATTATATTAATATTCAAAATTGAATTGTAAAAAGGTATTACAAATAGAAATTTAGATTTTTTTATTCTTGGTAATTAAAAGTTTTTTTTATTTTTACCTGTGCAGCTGGGCCGGACTCTCCGGGCCGGGCGCGCGCCAATACGAGGCGTTGGGTGAGTCGGCGGAGCATTCAACAGCGCCGTGACTTTCTACTTCACGCCCTTGTTTTATGTACACTGCAAGGTTTTACATTTGGTACATACTTATTTTTAGGGGACAAAAGAACAGACAGGTCACCTTGTGATAGGTGATCACCAATACTCACAGACATGCAACGCTATAGGTTTCGCAGATGCTTTGTGGGTCTTTTGGATATGAAAGATTTTTTCATGAATATTTTTAAGTCTCATCAATCCGGAAAATATATTAAAGAAGTAGTGAAAAAAAATAGTAGCACAGTAATGGACTTAAGAATATAACTTAGATGTATACGAAAAATGTAAAAAAAATGGCTTAAATTCTGATCTTGATATTCAAAATGGGCTCCATTAGATACGACAAAAACAAATACCCGTTTATTATTGAGATACCGCATTAATTAGCTCTCTAAACAAATCATTAAACACACTCACGACTTAATGAGGTTTCCCCAGCCGGTGAGACGTTCCACTCCTCATTAGACGACAGCGACAGCAGCCTGCGAGCCGAGCGCAAGCAATCGTCGTCTTGTATGATGTAGCAGATCAACATCGCTACACCCTGAAAAAAAAATAAGCTATAGAGGAATTGTAAATTAATGATGTAGGTACTCGCCGCGGAAATAAACAACAAAATACATCTGGAAAACAGTACATTATCTGAGTGACAGATGTGGGCAGCATTTTGCACACAACAGTACGCCGTAAGACACAATACTGTAAAGAAATGTTAAATTTGTCTTACTTTGCTACTCACATTAGCAAGTGCCGCTGCCGAGAGCGCAGCCACGTGCAACAAGCGACGTTGGCCGGGCTGCGCGTACGCCACGCCGGCGGCCTGCACCGCTGTCGTGGTCGCCACTAGTGCCAGCGTCTGGCTCACCACGCGTCCTCTGTCGCGCCAATTAAATAATAAAAGGTAAGGTAGCTTACCAACAACACGAGGGTAGCCTATAAGGGATAATACGCTGCGTGACTGGCGAATTAGTGAAACGAAATGAAAATAGCTTTATGAAACTGTACCACATTTTGTACGACTTGCAAGATTCTGGTACTTTCTTAGCGGAAGTACAATTATATTTAATTAAGGTATTCCAATTATTGCTGTTATTGTTGTACATAAGATACACTGTACGTACCTCTCTTTAAGATAGGTTCGTCTCTCTGCCGGCACCTTATTGGTGATGGTTCTTAGACGCAGCGCAGCGCACAGTGCTAGCGCAGTGCACAGCGCCGTAAGCAGCGCGCAGCCGGCGGCGCACACCGCTTGGGCCCCTGTGCCCAACTGCACTGGAGAGCCGCCCCACAAGCGCGCCATGAGGCACGCAAGAGTACATACCCCTGTCACACAGAAAAACTAATGTATAAATGGCGTAAGTTTGTCTCAGTGCTTATGGAACGATAACTGAACAAAATATATAAATTAGATTTGGTCAATTTTTTTGATAAAAAATACAAAGGAGAAAAGAATAAAATAAAATCAGATAAATTGTTATCGACAAACAACAGTCAAATTAACTAATGAATTTAAAAAAAATAACGGTTAGTGGAGTAGACGTGAAAAGATATATCTCATGTTTTTGGGAAACATTTCCTACCTAAAGCCTTAGCTTATTTAAGTCTCAACAATTTTTTTGGTTTCATATTGAGGTTAGAGATATATTTGCACCCTATAAACACTAATTGTGAGTCAAGTTAAATGCTACATTTTGTGCATGTGTATACCTGTTGACTGAATGTATTTAAAGGCGACTAATATGCATTACCTCAGTATTAGTCACCACATCACTTAGCTGCTAATTTGTCTATTAAAAAGTCATTAAAAATAAACCCTAGCTTCGTTGGTTCATGCCAACCGCAGCCGCAGCGGCTCAGCTGGCCACACTGCACAGCATGATCCAGGTCCTGACATATTTTTATTTATTTTTGAATTTATTTCTCCTTACATTAAACACGATAAATAACATTAACAACATATTACCTGCCAACAGGCCGACCGAGGACGCCGCCTGCGCTCGGCCCGCCAGCTCCGCCTGCAGCAGGAGCGGCTGGGCGCACAGCGCCGCGCAGCCGGCGCACCAACAGGCCGCGCACACCCATCCCAACGTGCTAGGACATGCCTCCTCCTAATATATAATATAATATCTTACTACATCTAATGGTAAATAAATTATCATTGAATAACTTCAAACCTTAAGCCTATGAAAATGATCGTCATCTAATCTAACACATAAAGATCCTAAAAAGTATTGAAGCATTATCCTAGTCCAGTTGGACGGATGTAGGACAATACATCTGCGCAATACTAATACGGGCGTCAGACTTCGCTACTCCTCAAGAAGCTACGACTTGTTTGCCTCACTAAACTGTAAAAATATATTTAATTTATTACCTGTTGGGTGTCACAGTCCAAAAGGCTTATCACGGCAGCCGAGTGAGTGCCAGCTGTAACTGCTTTCAAGAGAACCGGCAGCTGGGATTTCCTGGTAGGTATCAGGCTGAGCAGCTGCAGGGCCGCCGACACCAAGCACATCGCTCCGCCCAAGCCAAGTGTTATCTTCACAACTCCTCTTAAATCTTTCTCTGCATCTGTCTAATAAAATTATTAGATGATATGCTCGCTCGTATATAATACTTACTGCATTGTGGTCTAGTGGTAAGCATGTCCGCACCGCAGAATCTGAGATTCAGAAATCTACTCAGCAAGATAGTGTTATTATGTAATACAAGAAAAAAGAGTGCCATTGTGCGATGGCACTCTTTTTGCTTGTATTGTGCAGCCAAAATAAGCCGGCGAGATCCGAGGAGCTTCTTCTTGTTTAGATGATACCTACCGTCTCAAAGTGACAGCTATGCCAGGATATATCAGTTTCTTGTGACCCATTTAGAAGGACAGAATTACACTCAATAATAATAATAACTCTGTAAAATATTATCGTCACTAAAAATAAAGGTTTTTATTAAGCAATTTTCTAAACAAAAGCATGTATCTATTTAGAAAATAGGATATTCTATGCACAATTAGTAAAAAATGGCTAATATCTTTTTTATATAATTATAATAATGAACACTTACAAGTGTAGATCTGGCGAAGGTAAACAGCGCGTACGTCCCAAAGCCCTTGCACCTGCAGCCCACGTGCGTGGGCTCCGGTATCCGCACCTCGCAGGCCCGCGTGCTCCACACTCGGGGCTCCGCAGACGTCCTCAGGGCGCATGCTAGTTTTGATGCTAAACAGTACAAATATTGGTGGAGGTCATTTTACATTTACGATCATACTTACACAATAGGTACGTCAAACACCAAAAATGAAGATAAGTCTTATTTGAAGAGGGTGATTTGATAGCACTATGTAATTTCGTCCACATCCCCATCTAGGCAACAGCTGCATGTCCGTGAAAATAACAGATTTTTACCTTTGTCGCAAATGCAGGCCTATATGGTTCCTGATCGGAGGATAAAACATTATCTAGATTCCTCTGTTCAGCTATCACAAAGTGTGTACTTATATATTATATCAAAAAGACACCAACCTAATGCAGTGTAGTTCTTGGAGTGAACAAATAGCAAGGTGACGGTGTGCGAAGCAGAGTTGTCGGCGCCGCTGGCTGCGAGTTGCGCGTGCGCCGACGACTGCGTGAATTCCATCTCGCGCCCGCCCCTAAATCACACCACACTTCATGTATATGTGAGTTACATCTAAATAAACAATGCCCAAATTCGCTACCACGGATTTTAGGATAATCATTTTTACTAAATTAAAATTAAAATTAATTTACTATTTTTAGCGTATGCAAAACCTAGCCAAAAAATAAAATAAAATAAAAGGAGAGGCATTGCACTTAGCTCAAAATACTCGCAACTAAATCCTTCGTTACATTCCGGTTTATGCTAATTTTTAGTGGAAAAAACATTATACAACTGACTTTTGAAGTCACAGTTTATAAAATTACCTGAAATTAAACAGTATTTTGATATTTGACAGTAACAAAGGCAAAACATTAAGCTAGCTTGACATAATTATAAGGTCTAAACTATTTTTTCACAAATTTAATACCCATGTGGTTACTTTAGGCTATGTATAAATGAACATTGGATTTGATACATGAATAATAAACAGTATAAACCAAAGTAAAATAAAGTTAAATGCATAATTTATTGTTCCATCGTTGCTAATATCTTTTGGCAGACACTTTTATTTTTTTTTAAATAATATCTATAGATTTAGATTCCCTAAATTTAATTATCAATTTACCAAAAAGTGGAATTAATGTACCTATGTACGATGTACATTTTTTGGAACAAACTACGATAGTTAGGATGAAAATAATTTATTAATTTTTCTTGTTATTGTATTGTAAACTCATTAATGTATTATATTAATTGGTAATGATTACAATTACCCAAGGTAAAACTAAAATATACAATAGAAATCAATAAATAATAAATATGCTCACTTGAATTCAATAGATCTCCTTAGAGACGGCAGTCTCGACACCAAGTCGTGATATTGGACCGCCACTACTGAGGCGTTGCTATTCCTCTCCACTAATTCTACTCCCGCTGAAGATAAAAGCCATTCCTCTGTGCCCGCTTCCAGTAAAAATTTAAAATGAGCCGCGTTATCTTCTTTCACTTTTTTAGTCGTCACACTGAAACTTTGGTAATGAAGGTCGACATTGTCCCGCATGGCAGCTGTATCTGCTATTGCGCTTTGTATTTCGTAGATTTTCTGAAAATTTCTGTTTGTGTTATTATATTTAGGTTTATCTACTATAAAGGATAGATAGAAATTTATCAAATATAAGATATATTGTCAAATATAGTAATTCAATAATAATGTATAATATTACCTGTGTAGGTACCTATAGTAATAAAAACCGAAAAGTAATTAAATATAAAAGTGAATGGCAGTGAAAGATAACTTTAAAACAGAATACTTGCTTAACGGCGTAAGTGATACACTAGTGAGAACGAAAAGTTCAAAACGGATGGTAAAATAATACATGAAACGGTCACATACTTCTTCATCCATAAAAGCATCAGGATGTTCCAGCAACGTATCGTAAATGGTCAGCAGATGTTCGACACTGCCGTGCCTGTCGCTTGCCGTGCCGGCCGCGGAGCGCAGGTACTGCAGCATCTCCCGCGTGTGCTGCAGCGGCAGCACGCCCGCGCCGGGCCGCGTGGGCAGCGCGCGCAGCACGGAGCCGTACTGCCGGGCCACGTATGACACGTTGCTCCACGAGTAACCATACGATATCCTAGTGAACTGAAATACTTTTGTTTTAATACTTTCATCGTCCACCTACAATTTCCTGTTGCATCGCAAATTATTGAAGTAATATGCAGAAAGATATATTTCTATATTATCCTTTTAGATAATGAAATCTATATCTAATCCTATGTTACCTATCAATGAACCGTGTCTCCATTCACAACTAAATACCCTTTATTCCCAAATGTGTATTCCACTCCCGAACTTAATTATTCATTTTATTGCAAACATCATTAGAATGCAATCGGCGACATTTTTCTGTGACTTTTAAAAAAAATTGTATTTGTCATAGAAACACCCAACAAGAACTTAACCTGCCCTATATTCAGATACCACTTAATAATTTAGTAAGAGGTAGTGCCACACTGCATGCTTGCATACAGCCGAATTGACACGACTGGGGAGGTACCTCTCGCTTGCACGAGACCGCCGTAAAGCGACAGCTATGTTGTCACGTTTCATGCGGTGTGTAAGTAGCCGTTTACCCATGGAGGTGGGAGGAGAAAGGAGGGCACCGCATCTGCATATATATTTACACATAAATTATATTCTTCTTAGACATACCTGTTCATAAATATCCCGTAAAGAATCCGATACACATCCAGAGAAATCTGGCAGAGACCATTTAACGCCATGTTGTATTGTTTTTGGTTCACAAAACCTGAAAACGATTTTGTTTAGTTTATCTCGTACATTTGTAACCTCATATTAGTGTTGTTTCGGAGTGTAGGGTCGCTTTGAAGAGAAGTTCGGAAATTCTTCCATGTTCCCGCAAAGTTGTGGTCAGTTCATAGTGAACTCGTATGTTATTTTAGAATTTACATTTGTTGTTAATTCACATTGTTAGTAAAAGTTTTATTATTTTATATAAAACTAGCCGCGCCGCCGCGCCGCCCGCGGCTTTGCCCGCGTGGATTTCGGACTTCAAATATCCCTATAAATTTTAACTTATTATGTTATTCTGATATGAAAGCTATTACTGTAAAGTTTCATGAAAATCCGTTCAGTAGGTAGTTTTTGTGTGAAAGAGTAACAAACACACAAACTTTCGCATTTATAATATTAGTAGGAAGTATCGGTGTACACTGTACAATACTTAGTTTGCGATAAGACTTATTACGAATAAAATTTGCAAAGGCGTCAAATAATATTAAAGGTATCATTTATCATTATTAATTACTTCTTTAATTTGTTCGCAATAAATATAGCTAAAGCATTACATTTATAAATTACGTTTAACTGAATAAGCAATGTAATGAACGGTGATTATCGTAGTTGTTCTTTCCCTTCAGTATTGTACCTCACTTCTATAAACCAACTAAATAAAAACAAAGTAAATAACAACAGCGTCCAT
The DNA here is from genome assembly GCA_001625245.1 of Calycopis cecrops. Taxonomy (NCBI): domain Eukaryota; kingdom Metazoa; phylum Arthropoda; class Insecta; order Lepidoptera; family Lycaenidae; genus Calycopis; species Calycopis cecrops. The sequence goes on from LUGF01013305.1 coordinate 84,526, forward strand.
TATAAATCGTATCTGTTTTTCTGAAAGAGTTAACTTGTTACTAATGTATAGGTTAGGTAGGTTTAATTAACAACATCTTATATCGTCTCTCTAAACTAGAAAACAAAAGTCTGCGCTAGTCCGTCTAATGGCCGCAGCACACTTATTAACTGGGAACTGGGGAATATGGGCTATGTCATTGTCGCTCTGTGTCATTAGCAAAAACCATCAGTAGGTCCCACCGAAAAAGTTTACCTTGTAGTCTCCCCGCTGTCCCCCGGAGGACACTGTGCAGTCGCGTGTGCCCCGGGGGCTGTCCGAGGCCACCGCACGCCGTGTGAGGCCCCGCTGTCGCACGCTGTGTCCCGGGGCCCCAGCACCCACATCGTCACTCCCCGCGCGTTCGTCCCAGCCACGGAGGACACTTGGCATCGAAACTCGCTTGATTTCTATATTTAGGAGAAATATAAAACTTATATTTTTTTTCTTCCACGTATCTGTGTCAATAGAAAATAATAAAGCACCTCCTATGTTTTTTATACTGAAAGAGGTAGTGACATCCCTAAATTGCATGCGAATCAGGCCAGCACGACAACCTTGTGTGTGTGTTTGTTTTTGTGGATTATTGTTGTTGTTGGTAGATTTAGAATTACTTACTACTTAATTTATATTTTGTTTCTAATTAATATTTAATAACAAGTACAATTTACTGTCAGCAAATATCATTTGAATCCTTTATGGGTTTAAAAAGATAAATTTTAAATTGCATATTTCTGCTCTCTCTTATTATTATTAAAACTAACAAATCAAAAACATACAATTGCTAAGACATTTACTTTATCCTTTTCAAAGATATGTAAATAAGATGGATATACAATAACTATTATATTCTTAATATCTATATTAATCGTGTACTCGTGTACTTAGCGACTTCGCTTTGCAAACAATATGTAGGTAATGCTGGAGATACAATATTGATACTGGCAATATTTTAATATCCGGATAATATTTATACAAATATGTTTGTGTAAATATGAAAAGTCAAATATTTTTATTTCTATTTAAGGACATTTATAATGCAAAATTTAAGCTAATATGGACAAAGCGAACCGTATCTAACGTGTTATTAAAGTATTATCTGCCCGAAAACAAAAATCTTATTCAAAGAGAAAAGTTAACGTGAGTCGCTTATACAAAGAGAATAAAGAATTTACAGCGAAACAGGCTGCCCCAAGGGATATAAAGTGCTGAAAATAGAAACAACACGCGAGTTTAAAATTCTGAAGCATAACCCTACTAATTTAAAATGCATATAAAATAATAAAAAATGAATGCACTAGATTATTTTTGTTACCAAACATAGATTTATTGCAAATATTATTGTTCTGAACCATATGGCTGCCATCTAGGCGTGTTCCGCGTAATTAATGTAATCAATATGTAATACCGGTGTGGGCCGCCTGGGCCGCGTCGGTCGCTGCCGTGCGGTTGCTACGCGACGCTTGAGTTTTAAGACGCCATTATGCTATATTGTTGATTGTTGCCTTTTTCTTGAGCGATCGCGCGCGTATGTTAATTGCAGACGCCTAATATCGCATTTAGATTTGAGTTGTGATACCTAATATAATTTACGTGTTGTTTCCCCTTTTAATATTATCGGGAGTGTAAATTAATTGACAACTATTTGAACTTATGTGTGTTTGTCTATAAGTTGAATACAAAAGACTATTGAGAACCCCTTGTTGGGAGGCTTGCCTAAGAAGATTTATATTTCGGGCGGATTGCAGCTTCACGGAAGGATAAGTATATCTCATTACACGCTTGAAATTTATGGCCATAGGTTTTATAGGTTAATGTGATATATATTAAGCCGGACCCCGGAGACACAAGGTAATTGCACCTAATTTTAAGATCTAATTTAGCTCTGCGTAATCGCAGACAAAGTTCATTCTGAATTGAGCCCTGTGTATATAATAATTGGCTTCCACTGCGCATCAAATCCAGGGCCAGAACTGAAAAATTATATACATAGATTTCTAAAAGTTATTGTATACGGCACAAAGAATATACTTTTATATCTACTTATATATGAAATGAAACTATATATGAAGCCCGATTGCAACAATAATGGAACATAACATCTTGCAAGTTAAATTCTGACATTTTCAAGTCATCGTCGTAAATATGATTTTTATTAAATAAAAAAGCTAAATCCATAAAAGAACTGTATAAAGTTTGGCTTATATTATTATTTTATCCATCTCTATCATTTTTTATAATATTATGACCTTCTGTAAAAACATTCATGTTTCGTCCGACTAAAGATTCAATTTATTTCGTTCTTTATCGTACTTGGAAATTATTAAACCCGCGTGACTTAAAGACAAACATGAATTCTGCGCATACCTGAACGTTGTACAGCTTGAGTACACTGCCGGCTGGGTACAGGTCCTCCCACACCTCCCGGCCGGGCGCCAGCGCCAGCAGGGTCCTCTCCCTGGCCCAGCTGAAGCCCAACACTCCGTGCATTCGCCCCGCGCCCGCCAAGCAAGTTACACTCACGTTATCACCCTACAAGTTTCATTTAGTCATATACTATTCATTCTAACAATTGAGTAAGTGCGATGTTACAATGCTGCCGAATTGGCCGGCAGGACCAAGGAGCGGAGCTAGTTGCGAGTTTCCATAGACCATTGGTAGGGAGAAGGAAATAAATATTACACATCTACATAATAGATATGGGAGTATTTATATGCGCCAGTAGCCTTATCTTATTTGCTGTGCCCTGCGTATTACCAGGTATGACTCTGGTAAACTTTAGTTTAATTCAAAACCACCTTGGAATTCCAAAGAACTTCCAAAAATACGGACACAGTAATTATTCATTTCCAAATAATAAGTAGCCCTATTGTAATATTTCCAGTTTTTAACCACACAATGACGGAATTGTATACATAATTTGAACCACTAATTCAAGCTAAAATTTTCACAAACACAAACGGCTGGCGTATATTTATTTTTGACCTTTGTGCCGAGGGGTGTCACCGTTATACCCCGCAAGATGAAACATCTTGGGGGTTAAATTAGGGTTATTTATCTATCTCTTTATGTAGCTGCTTGTTTTAACTTGATCTTATGTTAGTCAGTCGCAACACGCGTCACGTTCACCGGTGTGCACGTAATCGGATCTCTGGTGTCAACACGACGCATGGTAGATGTTAATTGTAGTACAATTTTATGTTTAATAAATAAATAATAAATAAATATCTGTGGACTTTACACACCACGTTAGCCTAGCCCTGTGCTAAGTACTATAAAGACTTGTGTTACGGGTAGGTACTAGAAAACGGTATATATTGAATATGTTTTTATAAATTTAAGAAATTTTATATATTGAAGATTTTTATTATAGAAATACATATATAAACATCCATGACCAAGGCGGGATTCGAACCCGCGACCAGTGGTCTCCAACCTACCGATTTTTCGGTATTTCTACCGATATGGACTCTGTTCTACCGAAATACCGAACTATAACGATTTTTCTACGATTTCTCAGTACTAGTGGCCGCCCAGTGGTCGAAATTCGACCATAAAATTATATTTAATTATAATTATAAGTTGTTGAATATAAATTATTAAAATATTACAGAATATGACCTGAAAAAATAAAACGTCAGTTTTATTTCGCAAATCAGCTGATGGGCTGCTACCTTAGATCATTACTAAACTACTTTCCACTGGACTAAAATTAAAAAAAAAAAAATATTTACAGTTGGCATATGTCATTCCAATACCATTTAATAAAAAAAAAATTGTCATATGTCATTGTCAATTGTCAAAAATTGTCAATGATAAAAACAAATATTTAAAATTGTACATACTTTATTTCTATTTTGCAATTAAGAAATCTGAATAATTTTTGGCACACAATCACGCCGAGACCTTTAATTTGACACCTTAACCATAATTTTACGTTGTGTGGTTCGGCCAAAAAGTCCAGGACAAAAATCGGCTTCTCCCGATTTCTCTACCGATTTCACACTTTTAAGCTGGCAACCCTTTTCATGTATGTTTAATGTTACGGGAAAGCCCTCAATAGTATAGAACTAGTGCAGAATGTAATTCATATATTTTGGGGAATACTCTTGTGTCGGGAATTTACCTGTCTCGTCTATGTAAACAGGAATTCGGTTTTAATTTTTCATTAATTTCCCTAACTTTGAAGAGAGAGTAGCTAACATAAAGAGTGCCTACAAAATCAGATAAGTATTTAAGTTAAATAAAATCTCGTTTGACGAGGGGCCAAGCACAAGTACGAGTGTAAGAAGAAAAAAATATTTACAACATAATAGGAAAGAATGGGAAGAAGAATTTCCAGGTTGGCTGCAAGATAGCCGTAAAGGCGAAAGCAGTGTCTATTGTAAGAGTTGAAATAAAGATATCAACATCACATCAGGAAAAGACGCTATAAAAAACATAGTTCTTCATAAGCACACTCAGTATCATCAAAGAATATAAAATCACAACCGAAGATATCAGCATTTACTGTGAACAAAACTCAAAAATCTGTTAATACAGCTAATTGTTATGATTTTGAAATTAATTCCAAGATGACCTCGGCTATGGCCAAAGAATACTGATACCATAATAAATAATAAATTATACTTAAGCGTGATTGTTATAAATTAGTCTGTAAGTTTTTTAATAAATAAACGAATTAGATTGAACATTGTGTTTTTTTTTCAAATACCGATTTTGGGTAGCAATATACCGATTTTAGCTGGCAATTCTACCGATCTCGCTCTATGACGTTCGAGACCACTGCCCGCGACCCCTGGCGCAACATGCTCCATTAATCCGAGCCCTGTACCACTGCGCCAGCCTGGTCGTCATGTTTGTTATGTAAATGGAAAATCCGACATATTATTATGAATATATAGTATGATTGTGAGTTTACAAATTCCAAATAAAGTAAAAGAAAAATAATAAGAGAATACAAGTTACCTTATTCACGGTTAGCGTAGACGGCACTAGCCGGATGTCCGGCGGGGTCAGTATGGTGAGTCGCAGAGCGCTGCACTGGCGTCGCCCCGCGTCGCTCGCCGCGCACGACCACCTCCCGCTGTCCAGTTTCCTGGCCTCAGTGATCCCCAGCACCGACATGCGCCGACCGAGCCCGTCCTCGGCCGCCAGTCGTGTCCAAATACCTCTTAAAAGTATTTTGATATTGTAGTAATATGAAATTATCTATGAATATTTATTATAGTTATCAAAAACATTATTTGATTATTAATATTTGATAATATAATTATAATATGCCGTAAAGTGATTACTACCTAAGATCAAGTAAAAAATGTTGACACTTTAAGGAGTAATGTTTGTAGAAAATTGGAAGATAATGTTTGTAATTGAAACAATATTGCAACACAACTTCTCGGTCAATACGATTAACTTAAACCCTGACTAAAATGACTCATTTTATCAGTTTTTCATTAGACAGGCAAAAATATGAAAAGTTTAAAAAAAAATTTAAAAATACGTTAAACAAGATTCAACAATTTAGGTGATAACTTTAAGTATATTCGATGTGATCAAATACATTTAAATTAAAATAATTGATACAGTTTACAGAGAAGTTGGTTTTATACAAGTTATTCAACGGACAGATAAATACTAAGTAATTAAAACAAACCTAGTAGTGCCGTCGAAATTTACTTTTATGCCATCCTTGTACCAAGTGAAGGCGATCTCCGAAGATCCATACGCCATACAACTGAGTATAAATTCTGAACCCTCCCACACCTCGGTACGCTGGTTAACGACCAATGCCTGCAATAAATTTCAAATTTACATACAAACTGCTCGGACATTTGGCCTCCCAAATGTAAATCGTTTTTATTGGGTTATACGGCTCGTGTTTTGCACATCCGGACTTGATTTGCAAATGGAAAGAAAAATATTTTATGGCACATATCCCATGTGTGTCGTTAAACTTGACTAAGTAGACTAAGTAGATTTGTCGCAAAACGTGGCTTAAATATTATTATGATCAAAAGACATAACTTAAATTACTATGTCTGATATTAAATGTTATTCAACAAAATTTTAATGTATTATGTGTAATGATATGTTAGGTTTTTCTATGCATGTAGAAATAATAACTAAAATAAAAATTTTCTTTCTTATAGGTAAGTATTTTTTGTAACAGTGTCCTCATGCCATTGCATTCAAATCGGGCTGTCGTGACCGGAGTGATACATTTCGGTAACGTGACAATGTGAGTATATTATCCTTTACGAATTATCGGTCGCATGCTAGGGCAATGAAGAAATTCATATTTTACTTTCTACTTGCTTTTCCTGTCACCGAGAAATAGTAAAAAACTGATTTTGCGTAGAAACGAAATTGGGAACCGATTCTATGCAACACATGTACAAAGACGATCAAAGAGATCGTAGATAAGTTAGTGTGTGCATAACTGAGAGGAGAAATATTATAAAAAATAGCCCGTAGCACTTTTGCCTCGTCTTAAGCCCCACACGCATGACCATACATATCTTACATAAGTTAGTCTTACTACAAGTGCTACGCAACTTACATGCAAGCTGAGAGCGGGATGCATGTCGAATTCAAGAGTAACGGGCAACAGTCGTAGCCGATCATTGCGAGCGCGCGTAGCGGAGAGCCGCGCCAGTGCGGCCCGTAGCGCTCCTGCCTCGCGCCTCGGACCCCACACGCGCAGCCACACGTTTCTCACGCCATTTGTTTCAGCGTTACTGAGTATAAACAATAGATGGCGTTGAATAAATTCTATATTTAAATTTCTCGTTAGTTAGTTACCATTCTCTTTCGATACGGCTCAACTGATTCTCATAAAATTTTGGGTGCATGACGGGTAGGTCTGAGAATCGGACATCCATTTTTCATCTCGATATTTCCACGGGATCTTAACTTAGTCGAGTGACACCGCGGCGCGTAGCTAGTATTGTTATATTATCAAATTTCTGTTAAAACACAAACAGCATAATACGAAGTTGATAGAATATATTATAAACATTCCGGAGCTAACCGTTCAATCATTTCACGAATTACGATACGAAATTGTTGTGCGTAGTGGTGACATATACACGAATCGAATTTATGATTGAATATCTAAGCCCCGCGGTTACACGCTCGTCATACGATTAATACACTTCACCCCTTATGTAATCCCTTTAATAGGGGTTGAATTTCAAAAGAAACATTCTTAGTGTTCTCTTAATTACATCACGAAAGAAACCGCTGTACCAAATATAAAGTTTCTAGGTACCTACAATAGTTACGGCTGTGAGTTGATACACAAGTTTATTTTTAAAGGGTTATTGGAAATTCGACTGGCTCTTTCATTCTACATTGTAGTGTTCGAAGATGAACCATTTTTACCATAACTATGTCATTTAAATTTGTAACATGATTATATCGACATAGCGCTCTCTTGATAATATAAGCTTTGACTGTGTTAGATAATTCTGATATTATTTAAAGTTTGTATTCTGCTCAGATGTACAAAATATAATTTCGTCGTCTGAGCCGAATTTTAGCTAGGCCCGACATCTCCACAGAGACTAGCCAACCACACGAGTCATATTCTGCTAATTGATTGAAAGTCGACGTCCCTAGTTGTAGATTTTGGTTAATAAGTAATATCTACCTCGAAATTCATCGCACGCGAACAGTATCCATCAGAGATATTATAGTTGTCTTAAAAATTACGTCGCCTTTGATACCAATCATCGTCATCGTCATCGTCATCGTCATCGTCATCGTCATCGTCATCGTCATCGTCATCGTCATCGTCATCGTCATCGTCATCGTCATCGTCATCATCAGTCTTTATCGCTCCACTGTTGGATAACGTACAAACCAATCTAACGTAAGAAATATCGAACTAACTTACCTAATGTTCAAAACTTCTATTTCTTCAAAACTTACGTTTGAAGACCTTAAATAGGTTGACATCTGAAAAATTAAACGATATAAGCACAATTTTGAAAAGTTAAAAGTATAGTAAATTGAATATTAATATAAGCTCTAAAATCAATACAATTTTGAAAAATATAACTTTCTAACCTTTGGTCAGACAAGCGTCGAAGTAAAAGTTAAAATTATACGTTTATTAGTTTGTTTAATTCATAGTGTTAATCTAGTTAATAACATATTAATCACTAAAAGGAGACAGGCATGTCATAGTGCAGCCGAAATGGACCGGCACGACCGGAGAAGACCTATCGCTCAGTTGACGCCGGCTCATGGTTGAGTTGACGCGTTTCGTTCAGTTAGCACATCACAGCATTTGCTGATGTAAATGAGCGTAAATGGCCGTTGTCACACATTCCCTCTGCTTACTCATTATCCCCCACTCTTTTGATTCAGGGTTAAATCGTATCGTGTATCGTAATCGTAGTTCAAATTAGAAAAAAAAAGCTCATCAGTTCAGTTATAAAGTTCAAGCTACTTACATGTTCTATGACTTCCTGTGATAAACTCAAGTTCCCGTTGTCGACTATTTGCAGGCGAGTTTCAAAACGGGCTGATGCTAAAAAGTAATGTGTTTTTAAGTAATGTTCAATACGAGATGTTAATGGACTTCAGACTCTTCAAAGACCGCTTTATAATATAAAAAAAACAAATTTCAAATAATTATTAAAGAAATATTTTAACAATAAAAATGAATTCATTAAAAATTACAGAAGGCATCAAATTCCAATTATTTCTCAAATATACAAATGGAGTTTCCACGTAATTTAATTTTCAAAGCAATTTGTAAATAATAGGCATGAAGAATTTAATATAAAATTCTTGCAATCAATTTGAATTTCTTCTGCCATTTGAAGGTTTTTATTGGGCGAAAATGATGAGAATTTGACAGAGAATGAAAGACAAATGCCAATGTTAATTCTTGCTAAGGACCTTCATCATAATTTTTCTGCTTATTACCAAATTTTACTCGCACACAAGATATAGTTGTCACGTATGTGCGAAGCAAAAAGAGTGTTAACTCTGTTTACTCGCTTCGCTGTAACACTTATTCTGAACTCGGAGTCGAACTTGATCCTTATACTTATTGCTTGACATGCTTACCAATAGACCATTAGGTACTAACAATGCACATTGAGTATTTGTAATAAAAACAACAAGACATCTTTCCGACTACAAATTCATATTATTTAATTATTAATATTATAAATGCGAAAGTTTGTATGTTTGTTTGTTTGTTACTCTTTCACGCAAAAACTGTTGTACCAATTTTCATGAAATTAGGCTCACATATAGAGAGTAACTTGTATTAACACATAGGATAGTTTTTATCCCTGATGATTTACTATTTTTAAAAGGGTTCGAAATTTAGGCGGGTGAAATCGCGGGGCGGAGCTAGTTATTACATAAAATTGATAAAACTTACTAAAATCTGTCTCTGTGGGAGTACAATCGCACACGCTGCCTTCTTTACAACCTTCGGAACACTCTTCTACACCACATTCTGTAACAAAATTAATTATTATTTTTATAACAAAAACCGGTGAACATCGTCGGCGCCTTTTCATAATTGTCGCCGCCCTAAGATATCAGGATAATTCATCCTACGCATGTTCACTCCTTTCCTTCGGTCCGTGCGCAATCCAGGCGCTTCTGGGATGGGGACTTTCCGGAAACCGCACGGATCGCAATAGCATAGCTGTTTTTTTTCCGGAAATTTAATGTGAGCGTGAGTTGTTTCCCCGGACGTGTCGGTCTAATACAGTAGCAATGCAATTTCTAATTTTATAAATCATTGTATATTGCACATAAAAGGAAAAAAAATGTCCTCAATTATCCCTAGTTTCACTACGATTAAATAACATGAGACGAAAGTGTGTAAAGTTCTTTAAATTTCAACGTTTTTATTTACTTTTATTGTTTTCTAGCACTTCAATGTTAATGTAAAGGGGCACACCATTATTGTAACAATTTTTTTGTACACAAATTATGTCCCCAAATGCTTGTAACTGCTTAGAAAAGGAACAACATGAAGGCGATTTAATTATAGGGCACGTAAAAATGCGGATGAAATTTGCTGTCCTCGACCCTTCGTGTAGCGGCAGTTAGCGCAACGACTTACAGAATGCTGCAAGGAAATGAGCAAGAAATGACGATTTATCGCTTTCTCTATAGTTTTCCACTTCTTGAGCAATAACAAAAAAAAAATTTCAAAGCAAAGCTAAATTGAACTTTACATTCTATACGTAAATGGAAGAACGGAATACATGTTGAAAAGTTACTAAATATATAAGTACACGCGGATATTTATAGCAGCTGAATTAGGCCTGCACGATCGGGGCAAGTCGCTGGATGCAAGTGGCGTGGCCGTGACCTTTGGCGCTCTTAGGGGAAGGCCTGTGGCCAGCAGTGGACGTGCTCCGGCTGATGATGATGATGATCGGGGGAGATACGCTGACTTGATAACCCCCGTAAAGTTTCTGTGAGTTTCGTGTTTCGTTCGGTTGAGGGTTTCTTGTGAAAAATTGGAGAGGACAACAGATAGTTTACGATAATTTTTCGTTTCATTGCTACTAATTTTAATTGGTCGAGCCGCTTTAAAAATAAAAATCTAAATTCAGGGTTTTTAAAGAGTAAGTTGTAGCATTGATAATTGCTTATTAGTATTACATCATTTTCACATAATGAAATACATTAGCCTTTTATGATATACCTACGTTAATGATAAAAAGGCTTAAGGTCCAGGTTGGACTGCGATAAAAATTAACAGATGTATTGCAATCGAAAAAAAATATCAAAAGCTTTTATTTTTATTAAAAGAAGGTCTCTAGATGTTACTGCTCACTTTTTTTAGTTTTTTTTATGACATAGGGTGCCCCCCTATCTAACCTAACTAGCCTAACTATCACTCGGAGCACCGGCACAGATAATACCTCTAATGGATTAACATTCACCTGGTGTGGCAATCGGGGACTCACAGAGGTCACCAGTGTAGCCCGGGGCGCAGATACAGCTTACAGCGGCTGGACCTATTTGTCTGTAACAAAAAACAATACAGTAAACTATTTGATGACTAGTATTGTCTAGACTAATTCTAACTGAATGACAATAATATTGTGACAGTTTGTTATTCTGTCAAAAAGCTGAACGGGTTTGGATGGACCTTAAAAGGCGCCTTTACAATTGAAATTAACTTAAAAAAATATCTGTTTTTCAAGTTTCAACATTCATTTCACTTGTACCGAGAAAATATATAACGGCGCTGATCAAATTTACAGTTGATAATTCGTCAGTCAGAGGAAATTGCAGAACAAAAATAGAAATAACAGAAATAATAAACGAATGTAATTATTTTTTTGTTATTTGTATTTTTATACTTCTGTAATAACCCTCTGACTGACTAATTAAAGGGAATAAAATAAATAAATTGTTTAAAATTAGTTAATTTCAATACTCATGAATTGAACTCGCAAGCTGAATTTGATATCTTGATTAAGCTGAAGTATGGTGCAAATATCTAACATAGATGAAAATGCAATATTATTGAATCATCGAGCTGATTGAATGACTGAGATTGAAGACCGTTTTGGTAGCTGTGTTATTGGGTGGTGTGAATAAAACGAAGCAAAAGCTTTTACTAGCCCAATTTCAAGTAAATGCTTGAATTCAGGTGAATAAAGTCTCTAGCATATGCTTGCACTAAAAAATGGTAAAGCATATGCTATTTCATTTTAGCAAATGCTTGAAATAATGTGAATAAAAATGACCTTTGACTTAAATATTCTAGTAAATGATTATTCACATCAAAATAAGCATTTGCTTTTGCTATATAGCATATGCTTATAGCAAATGCTTATGCTTGAAGCATTTACTAATAGTAATTGCTTGTTTTTTATTCACACCACCCATTGTGTTAAATATTACAAGCCTACCGATTTGAGATGAATTGATTTGTCTTGGCAAACACTTTAAACGTTAGCCCGGTCAGATGCCTGTAAGCCCAGACAATGTCGAAGTGCGTTAGTAGACTTAAAAGGCAGCCTTGAAAACAAAGTAATAAAATATTAAAAGAAATTTAAAAACACCTTATTTTTAATCTATCTTTCTTTGAGAATACAAATTAAAATTGTAGCTGAAGAAATAACGTAGATATTTTACAGATGCTTAGCCACCTTACAGTCATAGATTCACTTTTTTTTTTCAAGTTAATGTCAGGTATTGCCAGGTATCTCCACGAGGCCCTAGGGCACGGAAAGATCACTAGGAGAAAATTATATTAGGTATATGTGTTATTTTAGGTCAAGCATACGTGGACTAACATAAACTTAAGGTAGGAGGTAAGAGGTAGTGCCACACTGCATGCTTGCATGCAGTCGAATTGGGCCGGCACGACCGGGGAGGTACCTCTCGCTTACACGAGACTGGCGTAAAGTGACAGCTGTGCCGTCGCGTTTCGTGCGGTGTGTAAGTAGCCGGTGGCCCATGGAGATGGGAGGAGAAAGGAGGGCAGCGCATCTGTATAGCCTCTATGCGGATGTTTGTGGGCGTCGGTAGTCATGAAAATGGCTCCGGCTGCTCGTTTGCCCCCCTATACCATAAAAAAAAAAAAAAACCGGCCAAGTGCGAGTCAGACTCGCACACCGAGGGTTCCGTAAGAACGGGAGGTATGAGCAAAAGTAATAGACGTTGAGAAAATTACACTTCCTTGCGACAAACTTATATATGCGGATGCTTGCATACATTTGTATGAAACTAACTACATGCATAAGTAGGTAATGATTTTTCCAGTGATATAAATTTTATTTACCAAATTTTAGATTTATTCCTATATGTATACTGTAAGGTCTTACTTCTTGCCAAATTTCAGAATTCTAGCTCAACGGGAAGTACCCTATAGGTTTTCGAAAAAGTGCGTTTTCATACAAAATTTGTGCATAAATGGCTATAACTTTTTATTGCGTTAACTTAGAAGTATGATTTTTTCAAGGCATCAAGACGTAACTGACCTCCGTATTTGACAAAGATTTCATTTAGCTTAATCCCTTTAAGCGTTTTAGAGAAAAAGGTCTTGACAGACGTACAGACGGACAACAAAGCGATCCTATAAGGGTTCCGTTTTTTCTCTTTGAGATACGGAACCCTAAAAACATTAACTTTTCAGAAAAAAACTAACACGAATTTCTAACCGGGGCCGGGGGAGATATTACAATACGAATTATTTACAATATGTAATGATTTTGGTTTTTCTTGTATGAATATTTGGGGTAAGGACCCGTAGAAAATCTATTGGCTACTTGGAGTGGCTAGAGTCATCAGTCATCAATGATCTCAGCATGATGCAGCCTTTAAACCATAACCCCTGAAATGACGATTCTCAAAAAATTAATTACCTACAAGTTCCACCGTTGAGGCACATATTCGAAGTTTTCGGGCACAGTGGTCCGATGCCGCAGTCGTCTCCGGAATAGCCCTCGAAACAGGAGCAGAAGAATTCCCTGAAGTTATAAAAAAATTAGTACCGGACAATAAAAAAAACAATAAAAATATTTGCAAAATTAAATTCCCGTAGTGTCAAAATTTTATTTTTATAATTAGGAATATTAAAATTAGTTTCAAAGAAAGGATTCATGGAATTTTTATAATTTTTTTATTGCATTAGAGATTTTTTCTAAACACGGTGATTTTAAGTCGTTTTTGTAAAGAAAAATTTGAATTCTTTATCAATAACAAAACCTATAATATAGAAAATATTAATTTAATAAAATAACTTATTTTTAATAAACATCGAAAGTCACATAGAAAACGTGACAATCAGTAGACGTGCCAATGCATTGTTCGTATTACAATTATAATGCATGTTTACCCTCCACTCATTCAAAATTCCTGACAAAAGAATCATTGATTAGCATAAAGCATACAACGCTAGCACCTTTAGGACCAATTAGCCGTGTTTAATTTCTAATAATTCCATATAAACTTCTACACCCTATTTCACCCCCTTAGGGTTTGAATTTCTAAAAGTCGTTTCTTAGCGGATGCCTATCTAATCGTGTTGGCACCATGGCGCGTGTCACGATAATGTAGTCATTTCACGTTACAGTTGCATTGATATATAAGGTTGATAAAAGGGAGAGACATTAAATGAAACCACAAATTTAGTGTATCATTTCCAGGCTACACAACAAAAATCAAATCAATCGGAGTAATAGTTTAGCCATAGGATTTTTTTTAAAGATTTTTCTCACGTCGTACACGCGATCGAGCGCCCGGTCGCCCTTAGGCCACCGGGGTCATTCATCCCGTGCGAAGTGTAGCCGCCCGGTTTAAAGCATGATTACATTTTTTCGCTATTTAATTCGTTTAAAAAAAGTAATTTCGTATACTTGCCGTAAACTTGTTTTAATAGTTTCGGATTAGCTGTAGACACTTATAGTATATGTGGTTTAATTTAATGTCTCTCGGTTATATCAACCTTGTTTAACGTGATAACGGCGTCAGTACAAATACTCAAACTTGGATTGTCACAGTTGTACACTATTGTCAATTACAACTTGTAAGAGACCCGGCGCGCGGCGTTTGTATTACCAGCCGGAGCACTCAGATGCGCGGAGTTGAGAGCCCTCAAGTTTCCTCAACGCGAGTGTAGTGCAGGCATCTGAACAGTGAGTTTAGTGATCGGTGAATGATTTAGGAGGGTCTAAAGCTTGACCTCCCAGAAGCCTGTACTTAACACCCCTGAACTTTCTCTTATGGTCGGAGATAAAGATTTGTGTAAATACACAAACACGTTCGTTGTTCACATCTTGAACAGAAAACTTTTACCAGCAATTCTTAACGTTTTATAACGTTAAGTTTGTGAACGACGAGAATCACCTCGTCCTCTCACAATCTATTTTGCAGGTTGTCTCTAAAGAGATTATTCGTAAAGTTTCGTGAAACTTGGCGCGACTTACGCGCTTTCATAAAGTGCTTCCACACGAATGGACTCGACGCAAGAACCGGCAGTGAGAATTACTTTTAGGCGAATTCTTGCCGTTTTACGTTGATTCAGGTTGGTCACTTTTGTATATTAATTTTAATTTCCGCTTTATTTGTTTTGAGAAAAAAAAACAATTGTAGATTAAGCTCAAATATTTTGGGTTAATGTTATATAATTAGCACCTAAGTAAGACGTGATGCTATACTCCATTGCAGTCGAATTGAGCCGGCACGACTGGAGATACATCTCTTGTCTAGGGGCGGCGGTAGGTACCGCAACATAGACTTACAAACGTTACGACAGACAGTACAATAAAACCTTGAAAATCATAAAAATCTAATGTCGAGTTATATCCAAAGACGTATAAAATTGTTGTCTATGATGTAAGCTTTCTATCCTTAAGAGATTACTATTTTTTTCAAATTAACCCTGTTTAAACGAAAGAGATATTACAAGATCGTAGTGTTTCTTTATATTATTTATTTATATACATATATATTTAATTGGTATGCATATATAAGGAAATATTGGGTAAGGTAACTTACTTATAATCATGTTTGGCATAACAATGTCCAAGCAGTCGACATTCGATGGCACTGCACGACGTCGGGCCTGGAGAGTCCGTCGGCCCTTTCACAGAGTACGTCATGTTGAAGCCGAACACTGAAAACAGGCCCAGAGCTCGCAGTTGCGTTCCTTCTAGCCGGTCGAGTGTTAGCTCTACGACCAACACTGGACTTTGAACCTGCGAACAAAATGACGATCATTTTAACGTTGTTATAAATACACGCTTTATATAAGCTTGATTTGTATGTATGTATCGATAATAATGATAATTTCTGTGAACTTTCACACACTACGTTAGTCTAGTCCCGTGGTAAGTACCGTAAGGACTTGTGTTACGGATACTAGACAACGGAAATATATTTAATATGTTTTATTAATTTAAGAAAGTTTATGTAATAAAAATTTTATTACAGTTTTTATCATACACATATTGTGTATGATAAAAACTGTAATTTTTTTTCTTCAAATTTCAGCAATATTTTGCAAATTTAAGATTAAAGTTGCTTATAATCGCATAACCCAACTACAGAAAAAAATCCGATCGATTTGTCGACTTTCATTTATAAGTTTACGATTGTCGTATTTGGAACCAGTGTGCGCCAGCCAGAAGTCATATAGAAAAGATTTCAACTAGATTGCACAATATTGCAACTTTTCATTTATTTTTCCTTTTTTCTCAATATAGGTAAGTTATAGAAAAGGAAACTTCAATAAGTTTTTTAATTTACATTTGTTCCTGTTTTTGTATTACAATAATTATACATTACAATAATAATTCATATTAAAGAATCCACACAATATACATACAATAAATATAGAGTAAGAATTTTTATTTCGAATTAAAATCCGATGAAAGTAGATCTTCAAATTATAGAAACAGCTGTGTGCCATACCTAACATATTGAATTAAGGATACCTATATTTGTGTGAATAATTCATGAAAAGATCAATTTTGATAAAAAAGTATAAGTCGAAATATGACAGAAAATTCTTTTTGAAGCGTCAATGTTATTTTTTTCCGTCATTGCTTAGATCATTTACTAAATGATCTAAGCGTTATTGTTAGTTTTAATATTTTGATAACATTTATTTACATATTATATGATAGAACCTAATAGATTACAGACGTTTCAAGAGGTAATTAATACCTAGTATTGATATTATATATTTTATCCATGTAACACAAGTACCGATTCAATTGCTCTTAGCTATTTACATAGCGTTCTTCTATATAAAATATTATATTATAACTAGTGCCGGATTCCTATATTTATAAATAATTAATTAATGTCCTGTCCTATTAATTGTTCAATCTACCATTCAAATCGGCCATTCCAGAGTTAACCCCGCACAAATAAACAGAACTTTTACGAACTGAACTGGGACCTCGGTATCTATATTTAGCCCATAGCACAAGCCCGGTTTTAATGGGTATTCACTTAATTCGCAAATCCCACACACCCCTTCGGTTCAGAACCGGAGGCAGTGCGCTAAAACATTTCCCCGAGGAACCAAAAAAGAAATAATACACTCCGCATTCGACACTTCAATCTTATTAAGATATAGAAATGGATTTGGGGATACATATAGATTTATATTTGTTAGTATTAGCGTAAATCCGTCAATATTTAGCATTTTAACAGAACGCCATGCGAACAGTGGTCACTGTGACTACTGTTCGATGTAGCTACTTAGATAGCTAGCTAGATTTAAAAAGGTTATTATTAAGTTATATCTTTCATTTGATATTTCGTTATATTTTAATATAATTTAACTTTAATTATTATATTTAACCTCAGATATGAAAATTGGATTTCCAAATAATACTATCTTTATGATTCGCGATAAAACGAATATAATAAACGAGTATAAAACACTTACTTCACGCGACTCTGCAGATTTCATTATCCCGACGACACATTATTATATTACGGACCGTGGAGTTATTGAGTTTGTAGCTATTTCCGGTTGTTATGCAGCAAACGAAACAATTTCGCGATGCCAATCAACAAGTCGTCGTTATTATTTACCTTACCTTAAATGTTTAATCAAAATGGAGTCATATCTTTATAAACACGTCAATTGAATATCTTTTTACGATGAGCGTTATTCCTATTTCTTAATTTGCATATTGCTAACAATACTTCAAAATTAATATCTTACAAAATGAGGTAAGGTAAAAGAAACTGAGAATTACTGGTATTATGTAAAAACTCGATAGGTATATATTGCAAAATGTCAAAACTTTATTCACGAATTGTTTCCCTTTTTAAAATGTTGGGCTTTTGATTAAAAAAAATAATTTATTAACCGTACCGCATCATTACTGAGGAAATTATGCCAACGAAAGTTACATGCCCTTGTGAGATATTAAAAAGTTATGTAATTTATGATTCCTTCTGAAGTATTTATACGATGGAGGAGAATGGAATTGTCTTTTCGCTTATTAGGTGGCTCCGGTAAACTCTTTTATGTTCTTTTCTTTGTTGGAACTCGCCATTGAAATGGAAAATATTTTTCATTTCATCAACACTCAGAATGAAAAAATATTATTATTAGTACACTATGTATGCTCAATATTATAATATATTTTCTTATTTTGTAACACAACGGCATTTTCTTAGGAATTACATCTTTTTTGCAACAAATCAGATATGCGTGGTCGGTTACAGTTATGGGCTATGGCTAATGACCACATTGCCATGCAGCTATTTAGTACAGTTTATATTTAATGTTTTCATGGCCTTTCAACTTATATAAATATCATTGGTCAGAACCTTCATGTTTTTATTTACGGTTGCCTATATTATACGGTTGTATATACATTATCCAAAGGTATCTGTCGAATTCTTAAAAATAAACTTCATAGTTATTAAAATATATTGTGGATTTTCAAATATTTTTTCACTATTGCAACATGTGAACAAACTAAAGACCTCGTCGCAACTTTCACGAGGGTAGGATGAAACTACGACGCTTACATAAATATCTTGACTTTTCGATCGTCTCAGGTATTTGTTAGACCACACATCAGTACTTACAGGTTGAACTGTAAACTTTACGCCTTGCCGTATTATCGACTTTCTATTTATCAACAAAATTAAATATTAATTCACAAACAAGTGCAAATAGGCGTCATCTGCCACAGAGTTAAGATGACATTTTTTATGTGATAAAGCATAAAATAGCATAATAGCATAATAGCAGCATTTTACATACCTACAACATGCATATATATAAAAAGATTGCTCCCTAAAATATGTAATTCCAAAAGAAAGCTTCAAGCTTTGTTTTTATCACCTTACTTGTGTATATTCGATATCGACGCTTGTCGTATCTGGAGAGCAGCGACAAGATCGTTCTCATCGCAATAAAAGCTTCACTCACTAAAAGTTGTTTAAAGTTTCAATGGTAGAAGTTTTATATTATTCAAGGTATTCATGATAACGGACACAAATGTACATGCTGGTTTTTTTTCTGCCTACTACATTGTACACGCGAACTGTCGCCATTAAGAATTTAAGAGACTCGGTAAGCACAATAAAAATAATTATAAAATATATCAGTTAAATAATACGTAAAATTGGTTTATTGCAAGCATTTTCATTTTATAAAAACATCACTTTGCAGTTATATTTTTTGGCACGTGTTATGATATACACATATTATGTAGAGAGCGAACGCGTGTCGCCAACATCTGAACTTTACATACTGTGGCGTTATGTCCTCACAGCTGAAATACTGCGCGTATTGTCCGACCTTCCATTCTAAAAGGTCCTTACATATAATTTATGATCAACAAACAGAACGTTAAGGTTATCAAAATGAATTCTACAAAGATAGATTTTTTCTAAATGTTTTATCTAGGAAGCCATATACAATGCAAGTATTCTTGCTGTGTTATATTTTATATGAGTAAAAAAGTATGTATAATGCTTAATAATAAAATTCTTAATTTATAAATAACCCTGATTGGGTTATTTATAAATTAAGAATTTTTATCAATGTTTAATACAGACGTTTAAGAACCAACCAAGTATATCTTGCCGTATGCAGCAAACCAAAGTAGAGGTAACTGAGTGGAGACGTAGAGATTCGTCGTCGTTTAACATTAACCTCATATATCTTAAACTTACTGACTCTATTTTAAACCTGACATATAAATAAATGCTATGTCACCTATAAAAATGTACAAGTCAGAATTTTGTAAATGAATTTGTTAATTAATAATGCAATATTGTGTGCACCGCTAGTGGCGAATGAAAATAAATAATGAATAAATCAATAATAAATTGGAAACCATTAAGACCGACGGCTAAAAAATATTTTAAGGTACCCTGTGTTACTCACGTTAGCAAGACGAACTTAGCGGTGCGTTCAACCGTTTGGTTGAACGCGCTAATCTTAGAAACTACTGACCCGATTTTCAAAATTATTTCGTAATTAGACAGCCCATTTACCGAGGTAGACCTTAACACATCCGGTGTTTTTTTGTTTATCACTGTGTAGGCATACTCCTTGCCTTACCATCACACAATGACAAGGGTGGAGTATGCGTTAGTTGGGTGAGACAGATGGGCAGCTAGTTCTCAATACATAACGTTTCAAATTAGCACATTTCATTCACTTAACAAGGTTTGTTGTGAGCTGAAGTGGACGTTACTAAAGCTAGTTATTATTAGTATTACGCTGACGGTCCTCGGGCAGATGACAAGCGGCTTATTTATGACGTCATAACTCAGTAGCTCGCCCGCTGGATCACGCTTCGTTTCACAATTTGTTGTATATTATCTGTCAACCTGCAGAAATAGTACTCTCATTTAATGTGGGAAAATACGTATTTTTTTACTCGATGAAGCCCGAAAGAGATTTTTCAACTAAATATTTTGATATTTTAATACAATATTGTTGTGGTGATACTCCTGCATCTGGTGTGGTCACACCAGGTCCAGAACCCTTAGTTAAAATCATCGCAAGGAGCACGAAGGAAATACAAAAACTGTCTTCAAAGAATTTTATCAGAAGAAAAAGTAGAAGTATTAAATATTCCAGTTTCCTTCCCCAATACAAGTTCTGTGAAATATATAATAAATGTTTTATATTTTGGCTACAGTACAAGGCTGAGGCTCAGTTTTCGTGTAATATGACGAAAGATTTCCCACACATATAATATGTAATATGTATGTCACACACGCGTCCAGTATGTACGCATACGTAATAAATATTCTCATGCATTGCTTTTCGTTTTCGCCTGTCTACCTACTACTCAACTGAACTTTATTGGTTGCGACAGAACAGTTTATATTTTATTTATTGTGTGCCGCTGGTGGATAAAGAGTTTTTATAGGTATGTTATGATTTCACTGTAAACTAACTTATTTATGGGTGAACAGATTCGTATGGATGGACATGCTCCCTAATATTTCTAATATTTTATTGTGTGTGTAGTATAGGTATGCTTGTGTGTACTTGCACTCATTGTGCTTTCATGTAATGACCAGGTTACTATTTTTATTTAAACACTAGATGTACAGTGCGAGCGTTGCTACGCCACCAACAGATACGCCAGCATGGACTGTCATAGTAATATATATAAAACTCATTCGAATGCCATCTACCGGATCCAATTGTATTTTAAGCACCCAGGAAAGCATCGCAATACTCATAAAAAAAATTAACCCAATCGGTTCAGCTGCTTAAAAGTTTACCAGTTTTCCCATGGGAATGAAGCATCCGCGTTTGTATTACATGGATCTCAGAAAATCTTGAATCACTATTTTAACTAATGGGGTCAACATTTTTGGATTTCCAGTATAACTGAGCATTTTTAGAAAAATATAAATGGAAACAGCACTATTGAAAAATTTATTTGGCTGAATTGAATATAAAAATTAAAATTGATAATTTACTAATTATTTCTATTCCTCTTAGCAGAAAGATAAGAAATGCAGAGCAAACCTTGGCAATCATGTCCCTGTCACCCCCCTTGATATAAGGTGGGAAGGACCCCCTCTAGGTTTGAAGAAAACTATATTAAGGTATTTATTAACCATTATTACCTATGCGTCTCCTCTTATCTGCCGCTAAGCGGTAGGATTCACAAAGTGGATTAGCTGCCAGGGTGGCTTTTAGCATAGATCCACCGGTATTCGTCATAACAAAGTCTCATATTGTCAAATAACGTAATGTTTCTTTTTAGGGTTCCGTATCTCAAAGAAAAAAAAAATAACCCTTATAGGATCGCTTTGCTGTCCGTCTATCTGTATGTCTGTCAAGTCCTCCTTCTCGAAAACGCGTAGAGGGATGAAGCTGAAATTTATGTCAAATACTGAGATCTATTACGTCTTGATGCCTTAAAAAAATCATATCTCTAAGTTAACGCAATAAAAAGTTATAGCCATTTATGCACATATTTTGTATGAAAACGCACTTTTTCTAAAGCCTATAGGGCACTACCCGTTGATCTAGAATTCTGAAATTTAGCAAGAAGAAAGAACTTACAACTGATATGTGGGAATAAATCTGAAAACGACTTAATAATATTTATATCTTTGGAAAAATCATTACCAACTTATACCTGTAGTTCATTTCATACAAATATTTGCAAGCATCCGCATATATAAGTTTGTCAACTTATTAGCTCAAGTAGATGAGCTCGTATATATCACGCAGACTAATTAGTGGTGACCTGAACACGACACCAACTCACACTAATTATTTCACATTAAAATTAACATGTAAAATATGAGATATAAGAACTTGGTAATAAGATACATGTATAGTAATACTAATTAAGAGGGCTAGCTGTCGTTTGTATGTTTCTATGTCTAGTTTGGGGGAGAAAGAAATAAAAGAGGGCCACCGGCATCGTCGTTGTTAATGAGCGTCGAAAGTTAACAAAAGGCTCTGGTGGCTTCTTTGCTCTATTTGTAAAATACTGAAAAGAATGGGGTTATTTAAAAAAGAGCAAATTATAATACACTTACCATTAAAGTAACAGTTTATAGTAAAATATTTAAAATACAATATTGTAATTATACTACCAGGCGGGTCACGGAATTTTACTATATCTCAGACTAGCGATAGTTAATCTATTGTGGCTATATGTAAAGAAGAAAAAAAATATACATATATTATCTAATCCCCTTTATAAACTCCATTAGTTTTTTACATATTACATAGTTTGCTCAAAATAATTTTGTATTTATCCAGTGCATTTAATTTGAGTTTTCTTCACTGTGTACTTGTCTACTACGAATTGTCTATGAAGGTACGGAACCGGTGTTCGAGCCCGACTCGAACTTGGCAGGTTTTTTTTAAGTATAAGTGGACAAACGAGCAGTCGGCATTGTCATAATTACTGACGCCCGTAGGCATCTGTATAGAGACTCTACAGATGCGCCCTGCTTTCTCCTTCCATTTCCATGGGCCACCGGCTACTTACGCACCACAAGATACGCGACAGCACAGCTGTCATTGTGTCAATAGCATACACTAAAAGAAACCCGAGTAAAAGAAATCGGAATAAGTGTGTGAACGCTGCTGATAGTCCTTGTTATTACAAGACTTCAAATAAACGCGTATTTAATGTTCTCATAATTAAATTATGACAATAAATCTGAGATAAGCAGGAGGCTCCACTTCTAAAGCATTAAATCAAACTTCATAAGATGCCATATTCGCTGCTCTTAAACTTAGCCGTGCTTAGTTAAATATTGATATTTTAAATGCCTGTTAATGAATTTTAGAAGCGAAGAAATAATATAGATTTACATTATACTGCCACACGGCTATTAAGGCTATTTATTTTTGATAAGTGACAAACATACATTTACAAGCTTTCACTTCATTACTGACACTACAAACATACCCGCACAGTATTTATTAAACGTTAATTAAATATTAAATGAACACATGTTCTTACCCAGAGGCGCTAGTCTAAGGTGCAGCGCAGACGGCACACTTTTCGTGCGATCGAGTCTACAGCGCTCAAAAAGTCTGCATGGCGCTCAAAAAGTCGATCGCGGATTTTTCGCAGACGCAACGCACACGACGCACATCTTCGATCATTCTGTCGGCAGAGCTGTAAGGACGTAGACGCTATGGAAATCGTGCAGAGATCGCGAAGTATTATTTTGTACCTACATGAAGTACAGAGAAAAAAGAAGAAACAGAAAATTTTGTGTACATCCTACACTTTCGGAAAGATTACTGAAGGGACTGTTCCATACTAAACATTCAATTCTAAAACAATGCCCGGAAAAATGTTTCAAATTTTATAAAATGTCGGTTACTACATTTGATGAGTTGCTATTTATTTTAAGACCTCCTCTTTGACTCATTCAGAAACAACAATGAGGAGGTGCATTGGTCCAGTAGAAAGGCTGTTTTTTTTTTGTTTATCATAAATTGCTGGTCTGTTTTGTATTTCTTGAATTAATATCGTTACATCGACCTCTCGCGCCATGATCGCTTGCGTTGCGTCCATCCCTAGCAAATGCAGATTGCCGACTAAAATGTGCGCCTAAACTAAAATGTTAGTTAGCAAATGTTCAATTTTTTTTCACACACTTTTTGTGCGAATCGGCGCGGCGCGGCGCGGTGCGGTCTGCCCGAATTACACGGATTTTATGTGCGCCGGACTTTTTGCACGTTGTGTGCGTTACTGCATATAATTGCATAGGTTCTATTTTCACAGACTAAAAAGTGCGTCACTGATAGTCTGTCGTCTGCCATAGTGATGCTATTTTATAGAAATCTATCGACCAGAGAGTCCGGACTTGGAAAATAAGTTGAGACTTATATTGATTATTACCGATTAGTCTAGATATGACTAAATGTGGAACCACTCTATTTTGTCAAATTTAATACCCTTAGAGATTTACTATTTTTAGCGATTATAAACTTAACGGCTTTTTTATTTTATTATTATGTCACGCAAAACCTACTAGGTACACAGACTGCGTTGAAATTTAGCACTAATATTGATAACAATCTGATGCAAAATAAAAATATTCCCAAAAACAAATGGACAACTTGGTATGGAGTTTAGTATTATCCGGGTGAATCGGCAGGAGAAAGCTAGTATCACATATAGTGATAATGGGTCAATGACGTATCTATAAACAGACAAATCATGTTTCTTCTTTCATGCGGTAGAATAAAGATATATTAATGTATATTTTTATCACGCGAATTTTATAAATCCAAAGGGAATATAAATATTTAAATAAACAACTATAAAAAAAAGTTGATATTATTTTTCTTTGCGGTTCAAATTACATTCGCCCCAGTTCTGTGTCCCAACTCGGGCCGTTACTTAGGGAGGCTTTATTGCGCCGACGGCCGACGCACTCGCCTATAATCCTGTAAATTGCTGCTTATTTCCGTCAAACCTCTAACTATTCGGCCCACAACGTTTTACTAATAGCTCGTGTGCTCGTGCGAGACCCGAACATGTACAGGGTTATTTTTTGGTCACCGGCCAAATTTTAAAATAAGGAAGAAGAAGAAATAAGTTCCCAAGGAACTGGAAAACAGCTCTAGTGCTCCCGATCCCAAAGAAAGGGGATCGCTCGGACCCGTCCAACTACCGGCCTATAGCTATAACCCCCTTGTTTTCAAAGATCATGGAAACAATAATCAACAGCCAGCTCCAGAGGTATGTAGAGGAA
>LUGF01013347.1:0-11503 GCA_001625245.1 Calycopis cecrops
TTTTGAGTTGTCTGTGGAAGTATAGTTTATAGCTTCTTCTTCAACTTTGTTCGACAATCCAAGATGTAGATTTTGTAGACGTGTTAAACATAATAAAATAAAAGTGTTTCTCAAAAATATAATCGTGTATCAATTATTTCAACAATATTAACTACGGATGAGTTGTGGAGTAACTATGTAACTGTCCCAGACGCCATATTGTGTCATCTGAAAAAGCGAGAGCGAAAGTAAAGAGTGGATGTATTTGCAAGTGTGATAAACTTAAGTGTCAAAAAATCATCAATCATGTCAACTCACTTCACAGCACCTATCTGACAGTGCCACGCGTAGACTTACCTTAGCTGGCGGCGACTCGCAGCTTGGTTCGTGGTGACTTTAGCAGATAATCTATATATGGAAACTTTATTGATGTATGTGTTAGATGTATTTTTTGTCATTTAAGTATTGTTTACATTGTATGTTTCCCAAATAAAAATAAAATAAAATAAAAAAAATAAAATAAAATTGTATAAAACTCAAACGTGACATAGCCAGCTATCAACGCACAGCCCAAACCACTGGACGGATCAAGCTGAAATTTGGCATCCAGGTAGATGTTCCAACGTAGGCATCCGCTAAGAAAGGATTTTTAGAAATTCAACCCCTAAGGGGGTGAAATAGGGTGTTGAAGTTTATATGGATTTCTTTGAAATTAAACACGGGTGAAACCGCGGGGCACAGCTAGTAGGTAATAAAGGTCTATAGAATTGTACATTACTTTCGTGAAATTATAAAGCTTATTCTTTTTATATTTTCTTTATAATAATAGAAAAAAAAAAAATTTTTTATGATATAGGGGGCAAACGAGCAGATGATTAGTGACTACCGCGCCCCATAGACATCCGCAAAACTAGGTGTCTTGCTGACGCGTTGCCGGCCTTTAAGAAAGAGGAATGCTCTTTTCTTGAAATTTTTTTTCCTAAGTCGTATCGGATCGGAAGTACCGAGGGAGGCAGCTGGTTCCATAGTACTGTTGTACGCGGTAAAAAATGGCGTTTATACCGCACAGTACATTTAGAAATATTGAGGTGGTGGGCATGGAACTTTGAGTTCTGTCGTGATATCCTATGATGGAACTCAGCTGCTGGAATTAAGCCGAACAATTCCTCGGAACACTCCCCATTGAAAATACCGACCGACACCTCTCCGTAGGGCCAAAGGATCGGGATCAACGATTCGAGTCGCTCTACGTTGAATACGGTCAAAGGGATCTAGATGATATTTCGGGGCCCCTGCCCAAAGGTGGGAGCAGTACTCCATATGCGGGCGGATCTGCGCCTTGTAGAGTTGCAGTCGGTGGGCTGGTGTGAAGTACTGCTTAGCCCTACTGATGACTGCCTCGTGGTCTAGTGGTAAGCGTGCTCAACCACAGACGTGAGGTCCTGGACTCGAATCCCGGCTCGGACCAAAAAATTGTTATTGGGATTTTTCAAATTTCTAATAACAGTCCGGTAATACACCCCCGTGCCTCGGAGAGCACGTTAAGCCGTCGGTCCTGCGGCTGATCTCTCACCGGTCGTGTCGGATTGCCGTCCCATCGGAATATGAGAATGAGGGAATAGAGAGTGCACCTGTGTCTGCGCGCACACTTGTGCACTATAATATGTCCTGCGCATCTGGCTCGTCTCTATAGAGACGGCCGCCGTACCCGAAATCGGCTAGGACGATATTATTAGCCCTACTGAGTATACCCATCTTCTTTGAGTCAAGTTTAGCCTTTGATTCCTAATGACCGCGGAACTGAACGTTGCTCGATATGTTGACTCCAAATATTCCGATGTGGCTGATTGTGTTTCGTATCCACTTTAATATTTTAAATGTTTTTAATTAATGATTTTATTAAATGTTTAGATATACATTATCTATATCATATCAATTGTATTAAAGTCAATACTCATTTTATTAAAAATAACGGATAATTTTTTTTTATTAATAGTTAAAAGTCGAGCTTAAAAGTCTTATTAGATTATTTATTTTTGTAGGTTACAACTTACAATAAAATAGACTTTCCTAACGGGTATTCAAATATTTGAAATCGACTTATTATTACAATAATTAAGCTACCTTCTTCTTTTATTGTAAGAGGCAGTGCCACACGGTATGCTTGCATGCAGCCTGATTAGGCGCGACCGGGGAGGTACCTCTCGCTTACACGAGACTGTTGTGGTGTCGCGTTTTCGTGCGGTGTGTAAGTAGCCGGTGGCCCATGGAGGTGGGAGGAGAAGGGAGGGCAGCGCGTCTATATGGCGTCTATGCGGATGTCTATGGGCGTCAGTAGTCATGAACATCTCCGACTCTCCGACTGCTTGTTTGCCGCCTTGTTGTTACCATAAAAAAACTATCTAACCTACAGTACTTACGTAATATTTTTTCACAAATATTTTAATAAATGTTCAAAATGTAGCCCGTTTCTTCCGGTGCATCGGAAGAAACGGGCTACATTTTGAACATTTATTAAAATATTTGTGAAAAAATATTACGTAAGTACTGCAGGTTAGATGTAGCAGGTTTTTTAAACTATTTTTTAATAAATTTAGCGCGTCGCTATCACTTTTAACTTCATTGAATACACTTACGGCCTTATTCATAAAAAGTTATGACATGTCTAAAGTCTCTCTATAGTACTCTATAGTAAAATTGTCTAATTTTCTTATTCATAACAGTATTTTAGCGCTAATCTGTTCTTTAAACCTATCATAAAGTTATAGAGCTGATCGGCCTACTATAACAAGACTATAAAGTCTCAAAATGGCCGACTTTGAACAGCTGATTACTAAATTGTATGAAAGATGTTTTTGACATCGATGATATGCCAAGATTATTCTAGCAACCATTTTATGCACTACTTACATTAATTGAATAACAATTTTACTTAGATATAATTTGTAAATTTAAGTTCGTAAAAACTTGTTGTTAAGTTTTGGTTAATTTTACTTATTTACTTTATATTTTCACATTAATTGTGAAAATGCAAGCTATACAAAGCTTAGCTGCCATAGAAGTGATTGAAAGACTTGAAGACCGTCCACTTCGAAGAAAGGTGTACAGAAGTAGGGGCAACCCGTTTTCTCTAAATGATGAAGAATTTCGAAAACGTTATCGACGACTTAAAATTAGATCGTAGAGGTTCGGGTTACAATCAACCGAACCACACAGTTGCAAAAAAACAAATCACAATACATGCGCTTGAGTTGTTTTGCAAAAGCCAACGCTCAACAGCAACAACAAAGCGCATGCGGGCATTTGCATTTTAGCAATACTTGCTATATCAATGACTGAACAATGACTTATGACAGCCATAGTCAAAAAATTCATTTTTAATATGTCTTATTGTCTATAGTCACACTTGGTACGTGAGTTTATCACAGTATTATCTGTGGACAAACCGGTATATTCGCTAATAATTCAGCGGACTTCACTATAATGCCAACATTAAGATTTATAAACATATATTAGCAGTACTTTAGTTATAGAAGGTTTATGGAGCGTTTATGAATACACACTTTTATATAACGTTTTATAAACTTATCGAGCATTTTAACTAAAGAATGAATAAAACCTTCGATAAGCATTTTTTATGAATAAGACCGTTATTATTTTATTTTTAAGGTCTTGATAACTTTGTGTCTCTATGTCGGTCCATAAAATATTGTTTTCGTCGATGTTTTGCAACAACCACTCACAAAACACTGTTGGCGCCGATCCATCATTATCATGAAGAGCCTGGACACGCTGACAATGATACGGTGCAGGCCTGTAGTGTGCAACAGTAATGTTGGCTGACATTGAATAGTCTAGCGCCCTCGTTTGTACTGGCACGTGGATTCGTCTCGATAAACCCAACACACCGTTATCGAGCCCTGGTGTTATTGTGGTGTTCTGGCCACGACCTGATGCATGTGAAGGTGTGACGAACTGTCCGTGATCGAGCAACCTCTGATTGGCGGCTAAAATTGTGCATCTGTTAGGTACTCGGGCGTTTATCTCGCGTCTTATTAGCCTCGGTATACTTGTGGTCCTGTATAAACTCTGGGCACCACGTATACTTTCTCTGCTTAGAATATAACATCTTATCATTTCGTAATATTCATCATTGGAGTATTGATGCGACATAATAGGGAATATGCGTATGATTCAAATAATGATATTTTTTTTTATATGTAAAGTCTTTTTCTGTAGATGTGCGTACGTATTAATATTTTTTTGTATAATTTTGTTTTCAATCAGAAAATAATTATTGAAAAGTGCTAAAATTGTGCGGGAACATTGAATTAAGTGAAACGCACGCCATTGGTTGGCACGAATTGTGACGTCAAATATCATAATAATCTCATTGTCAAAGAGCATTGGAGCATTGCTATTGGTGGTTGTTATGATGCGTGACGTCATCTCAGCGCGGCAAAATGGCGATCGTTTAAAAAGCTGTTATCCGCCTACTAATTTGAAAATTTTTTTTTGAACTTAATATTGTTTGTTCAGCGCTGGTATTTTTTTACATTAATGTAATTATGTAAATTATCATTTAAAAATATAAAAAAATACATGCATATTCCCTATTGCAAAAGAGAGCGCGGGAAATTTAAAATTAACGCTTAAATAATAATATTTAAATACGTATCGATCGCTTGACGCTCTGCATGAAACTGTTTAAATGTAGGTATGTGTTCGTATGGACGCCGCCGCCGCGCGGCGACAGTGATCAGTTATGTTACCCACACGCTATTTATTTTCGTACGGGAAAATATATTTTTTATATTATTTTTCTTTTGTTTTATTCCATAAATCGAATGTATTATCGATTCTGAACCAAATCTGAAAATTTGGCTGGTGACCAAAAACTAACCCTGTAAAGATAAATAATAATAATAAATACTTTTTTTTAATAACAACAACATAAATGGTGTTTGCAATTTTAAAAAAATAGGCACTTCAATATAATTAAAGTTTAGCGGTGTATGGCTAGGGGATGCAACGTCGTAAGTGACGTCACAAATGAGCCAATCGGTTTTCAAACTAGTAGTGAGTCCGTCAGCCAATCAAACCTCCCACTTTTGCAAGAGATTTTAACTAATATGATATGGATTTTGTTAAACTCATTGTAATATACACACAAGAATTAATTTTTTTTCACAGGTTTCAAGTATGACATAGACGAAGAAGATGGACAGGAAAAGTGTGACTATAAAGAAGTTGAAGTAAGTAAAGTTCTGTGTGTGCCTACAACTGAGAATAATGTTGTCAAATCGTACAGTTGTGATATTTGTAATAAGACGTTTACACGAAAATATTGTGTAGAAAGACACAAACTGACACATACTGGCGTCAAACCGTACGGTTGTGACATTTGTAACAAAACATTTGGTGTGAAAAGTGAATTAAATAAACACAAACTGACACATACTGGTGTCAAACCGTACGGTTGTGACATTTGTAACAAAACATTTGGTCTGAAAAGTAATTTAAATAAACACAAACTGACACATACTGGTGACAAACCGTACGGTTGTGACATTTGTAACAAAACATTTGGTCTGAAAAGTGGTTTAAATAAACACAAACTGACACATACTGGTGTCAAACCGTACGGTTGTGACATTTGTAACAAAACATATGGTCTGAAATGTAATTTAAATAAACACAAACTGACGCATACACATAATAAACCATATAGTTGTGAAATTTGTCATAAAAAGTTTACACAAAAACAAAATTTAAATGTACATAAACGAGTGCATACTGGTGTCAAACCGTATAATTGTGACATTTGTAACAAGAAATTTGGTTATAAAAATCATTTGGATGACCATAAACTGACACACAGTGGTGTTGAATCGTACAGTTGTGACATTTGTAACAAGAAATTTGGTCACGAAAGTTTTCTAAATAGACACAAACAGACAAATACTTGTGCCAAAACGTACAATTGTGACATATGTAACAAGAAATTTACTAATAAAAGTTTTATAAAAACACACAAACTGACGCATACTGGTGATAAACCATATAGTTGTGATATTTGTAATAAGAAGTTTACACAAAAACAACATTTAAATGCACACAAACATGTACATACTGGTGTCAAACCGTACGATTGTGACATTTGTAACAAGAAATTTGGTTATAGAAATGTTCTAAATAGACATAAACTGACTCATGTTGCTGTCCAACCGTATAATTGTGACATTTGTAATAAGAAATTTGGTTATAAAAATCATTTAAATTCACATAAATTTAGACATAGGTGCTGATGATAAACAATATAGTTGTGATATTTGTAATAAGAAGTAAACTAAAACAAAGTTTAAATAATCATATCCTGACACACAGTGGTGTTGGTCATAAACTGATTCATAGTATAGACAAACGAGAAGTTGGAGTCATTCTCACGACTACCGACGCTCATAGACATCCACATAGAGTTGCACAAATACGTTGCCCTCCTTCCACCTCCCACCTCCATGAGTCTCCGGCTTCCTTCACATCGCACGAAAAGCGACAGCACAGCTGTCACTTTACGCCGATATCGTGTAAGCGAGAGATATCTCCCCGGTCGGCACAAGTCGGCTACATGCATGCACGCAGCGCGGCACTAACTTTTCCTAAATATCTATTTGTATATTTTAAAACTATTACATGTAATGTGGGATTGCAAAATATTGGTATATAAAAACTACTAATCTGATTTCATATCAGATGCCACAAACTTATCTGACCCGGTGGCCAGGACTGGAACTAAAGCCGTCATTTTGAAATGACAATCTGTTGTCAGTTTTATTAGTGGAGCGACACACAAAACTCATTTACCCTAAAGGGATGGGAGAAACATAGTTTTAAAGTTTTTTCTTTTATGCAAGAAGAGAAACGTCTCCAAGCCCCATTAATAAAATAATAAAGTAAAATTGTTGAATGTTTGTAAATTTGATTTTTTACACGACCATAATTACAACATTAAAATATAATACTTCATTCTTTTATTTCTAAACAACTATTAAAAGAATAGTTATCATGATTTTAGTGTTGTGATGGCATAATTTTAATTAGTCCCTGCATCACATAATTTTTACTCTAAAATCAGAATTTTTATTTTAATGGAAACTATCCATTAGACTAGAACGCTGCTGTCACCAGCTGTCACCGGGTCAGATAAGTTTGTGGCACTTTACCTCTCCTCCCGAAAATAATGACAGAAAAAGTTGTACTGTGCTGTGTGCTAGCATAGACATTAACATTGAGTGTATAGCCTCAATGTTGATGTCTATAATGCGCTGTCCTCATTTCTTTTCCCACCTCCATGGGCCACCAGCTATTTATACACTGCACAAAACGCGACAGCACTGCTGTCACTTTACGCCGTTCTGTATACTCCCCAGCTAAATTTATTAGAACTAACAATATTATTGTCTTATATAATAACAGAACGTTGTGTTTTTGTCAAACCCTTTGTTTGATTCTACTTAAAAAATACAATTCGTATTAGCCTTTTGATTCATTTATCACACATTCAACATTTCAAACACTGTACGGGGTTAGGCCCGGTGTTCGGAAGAATGGGGGCGCTGCCGTCGACGTAGCTACACCACCGCGACCGTTCCGAACATTGTCGATGGAACGCAGACCATAGACGTTTCGACTGGAGTGGACTGAACATGTGCTGAAGGAATCCTCAGTGTTGGGATATAAACCCCAACACCCGGTCACCTGGATAGAACCCTGATTACATTGGCAGAATTATCGAAATCTGTAGCGATGAAGACAGTTTGTTTTTTTTTAAGTGAATATTGATAAGGGACAATTGACAGCTAAACTTGTTAAATTTCTGGTGTTTGCTGCACAAATTATTTAGCAAATGGTTTATCCCATATAAATGATTGTGATCATATAAATAAATCTCACAAATCTGTAAGAAGGTAATCCGCAAGGTATTAGTTCTAAATTTAGCAAATGACTATTCATTTCTTAACCTCTAAATTAGATTTGTGGTGTCAACTTGTTAAATTTGTTAACAGCTTGCATGTTATGTTGGATACTTAGTTTCAATAGTAAATAAATAAATTAATGACTATTCATATCTTTTTAAAATTGTAGTGTTGCGTTAGGCCACCCAGATGCTAGACAAAAGTTTTCGTTTATTTTCCCTTTTTAGAGTTCCGTATCTCAAAGAGAAAAAACGGAACCCTTATAGGATCGCTTTGTTGTACGTCTGTCAAGAACTTTTTCTCTAAATGGCGTGAAGCGATTAAGCTGAAATTTGTCAAATACGGAGGTCAGTTACGTCTTGTTGCCTTGAAAAAATCACGCTTCTAAGTTAACGCAATAAAAAGTTATAGCCAATTATGCACAAATTTTGTTTAAAAACGTACTTTGTTGAAAACACAAAATTTAAAGGGTACTACCCGTTGACCTGGAGTTGTGAAATTTGGCAAAAAGTAAGAACTTATAGCACATGTATAAGAATAAATCTGAAAACTAGTAAATTATATGTAGATCATTGGAAAAATCATAATCAACTTATAACTGTAATTCGTTGCCTACTAAATGCGTTTTAGCAAACGCTTATATACCTACGTTTTTCAACTTAAACGGCAGGCGTAAAGTTAAAATAATTGAAAACCATGCATTACGTTATGATTACGGGACCCTCGGTGTGCGAGTCGGACTCGCACTTGGCCGGTTTTTTGTTTTTTTTTTGTAGTTAGTGTTGTAAATATTTCTAACTAATATTGTTTCATAATATTAAATGGATTGAATTTGGAATCGTTTGGCGAGAGGGTACGGTATCAGTCGCAGTACAATGTAATGTACTTTTGGAAAAAAATTCTCTAAAACTGACCTCAAGGTCCTTTAAGACGAGTCGTCTGAATTTGAAGATTTTATTTTTTTAACAAATCATCTAAAAAATGAGTATTCTATGAGTGTGGAAGACTTAAGGGGGTCAATATCGATTAGCATAAAACAATTTTAGTCACCAGAAAT
Source organism: Calycopis cecrops (assembly GCA_001625245.1). Taxonomy (NCBI): domain Eukaryota; kingdom Metazoa; phylum Arthropoda; class Insecta; order Lepidoptera; family Lycaenidae; genus Calycopis; species Calycopis cecrops. The sequence goes on from LUGF01013347.1 coordinate 9,013, forward strand.
CTGCCAAATGTTTGTTTTACATACAAATTTTTTTGGTGAATTTATTACTACATATGACACATAAAATTTAGAGATGCCCTCCAATTTACAGGATATTCAAATCCAGAAAACTCGATTAACATCTTTTATCTTTTTTACTATGAATCTATGTGCAAATGTCAAAAAAATATATGCTATATTTTGGCTGAGTTTATGTGTATGTGAATTCGAGAAATTCGGGTTTTGAATTTTAAGTGATCTTTCATGAATTTGAAGTTTAGTGCAGAAGTATCTGCAGGTAGGTCGCTATTTTTTCAAGACAACCTATTCTTTATAGCTTTAAATAGTAAAAAAGTAGTGTAGTACATTTTGGTTTATTTTACGTTTTATACATAATGAGTGAGCTAAGCAAGTGAGCCAAATGGATCTATCTACATAGACCCTCTCACCAAAATTTGTGTTAAATAATTCTTTATCCTTACATTGAGGTCAGTTCTATAGAATTGTTTTTTTCTTTTATTCTCAAAAAGGGTGCATTACCATGTATAGCAACTAATATGGGAGGATTAGGGTGGCCCCCCTATACCTCCCGCCAGACCTTCACGCTGAAATTTGTACTAAACAATTATAAATTTTAACCTAGTAAAGATATTATGCCACATACAAACAAATCCTCAGAGATCAGCAAGCTCTATTATTTAATGTAAATAAAAAAATTAAATTTATATCTAAATTATTAACCAAGCCATTAAAAATGAATAGAGCAACCTGCTTATTATGCTGCTCTGTGAATATTAAAACCTATAATGTTGAAGAAACATCATTACAAGCTGCATTTTAAGAAATATCAGACTTGAAGGTAAGTTGGTACTTTTTAATTACCTAATAGGGTTTTATTAACTTCCATATTGGTCCACTGGCAGACTCCCAGTAATAACTAGAGAGCTCAATCCAACCTCTTTCCCAAAATAAGTACTGAAAACTAATGAATTGTCTAGTTTGTACTTGTTTTAGCCTAGTGGTTATGGAAGATTTAATGTTAAATAAATATGTGCATAATTTGTCCTTTGTGTGAAAATTTATTTAGTCCTACATTCTGTTTGTAATGATTATTGTTCTGTTTACAGGGGCAGGGACAGAGTCGTCCACACAGGTTGTGTTACATTTGTTATACAAAATTACAGCAGTGCTACAGGTTGGTGAAACAAACTCAAAACATTCAGAGGAGCTTCGAAGGCGAAAATATTCAGGTGAATATATTTCTTGGTTTAAGTTTGTGCCACTGCTATTATGCAGCCAAACTAGTATAGTACTAGGTGCCTTTAGCCACTATAATTGGAGGGCCCCGGATCTACAAGCAATGGCCTTGATGAAAAATTAAGACTTCTCCTCATTGGGGGCTCCTGGCTCCCTTTGAACGAGTAACAGTGACCAGAATTTAATTTTTGCCTTTAAGCCTGTAAATTTTATTTTAGATTCTAGTGTTCGAATGTTTCATTACTCAAACATATGTCATTTTTGGTACCAAAATGTACAAAAACGGCCATTTGTGTGACATGCTGTCCATCGATAACGAGAGGGTCTACAAGCTGCTCAGTTTCGTTACACGCCATATATAGAGTTTTTGAAACACTCAACACCAGGCGAAGCGGGCGCCTTAACTGACGTTTCCATTCACCCAAAGTTACCTCTAACTCTTCTCTGGATGTCGTTCAGATGGCCACATCGTCTGCGTAAATAAATGTCCACGGCGCTTTAGTTTGGACCCGTTCAGTCAGAGCATCCATCACCAGGCAGAAGAGGTATGGACTTAGCACAGAGCCTTGATGGACCCCTTCAGTGTCTGCTATTGGTTCCATTTGCCCCACTGCTGTTCGAATCACCGATTTTACATTCCTATACATGTCCGCTATGATGTCAACGTACTTTTCTGGGATATTTTTTTACGAAGACTCCTCCAGATAGTTGGACGAGGGACACGATCAAATGCTTTTTCCATGTCTAGGAATGCAATAAAAAGAGGTAAGTTTTTAGCCCTAAACCCTTGAGCAACCATGTTTATGGCAAACAGAGGGTCGATAGTTGATAGGCCAGGGGCGAATCCGTATAGGTTGTTTGTCAAAAAGCTCTCTGTTCTTAACCGGGCATCGATCACTCTTTCATACAGCTTCATCGCGTGACTCATCAACTTGATTCCGTGATAATTATTGCTCTCGTGTCTACTGCCCTTGCCTTTGTAGAGGGGAACGATGGTACTTAACTTCCATGTGTCCGGTGAAGTTTCCCAGGATTTAAGAAATATATTGATGAGAAGATATATTCCTGTTTCTCCGTGGCATTTCGATGGGGATTCCATCCGCACCCTGGGACTTTTTGTTGATCATTTTTCTTAGTGCAAATTTATCTTCCTGAGGTGAAATCGGCGGAGTGAGCCCGAGATTTCTCTCGAACTCTGGAAGATCAACGGTTCTTGTTGTTGTGTTCAGCCAAGTTCATGTTGATTATAATAAGT
>LUGF01013355.1:9983-20018 GCA_001625245.1 Calycopis cecrops
CTCCCTGTCTACACACCCCTTTAAAGAACGCAAGTTTAGTTAGATTACGATTGTCTCTTTTTCCATAGATTAGGCGAGGGTTCAATTTCAACGCGTTATACAGACATGAGAACTTAATATGTAACATGCGCCCCGCGGTTTTGCCCGCGTAAATTTCGATCGCGTGGAAAAAAAAAATCATCCCATGGCATCCCATGGGAACATTTTTTCGGAATAAAAAATAACCTATGTGTTAAGTTATCGTGTACTGTGTGCCAAATTTCATGAAAACTGGTTAAGCAGTTTTTGCGTGAAGGAGTAACAAACAAACAAACATACAAACTTTAGTATTTATAATAGTATGATGACAAACCTATGTTTACGACCGACAATTTTGTATGAAACTGAATAGAAGCTTATAGTGTTTTTAGTGATATAACTACAATTTATATTTTTAGGATTTAATTCCTTAAGGCTGGTTTTAGTGTCACGCGGACCGTCCGCGCGGACAGCTCCGCAGCCGTCGGCATGGCGCGTCCGTACGGACCCGTCTGCATTACATACTTTAAGGCTGGTTTTAGTGTCACGCGGACCGTCCGTACGGACGCGTCCGCGCGGACAGCTCCGCAGCCGTCCGCATGGCGCGTCCGTGCCACGGAGCTGTCCGCGCGGAGCGGTCGTCCGTACGGACCCGTCTGCATTACATACTTTAAAACACTCCCTAGCTGTAATACAGTTCGGCATGCGCGGAGCGATCCGTGCGGACGGTCCGCGTGACACTAAAATCAGCCTAACGGTCCTGATAAGTATGACTTAAAAATATCATTTTTCCGTCTTACAAAGATATATAAGTAATTGACGTTATTTTCAGCTTGATACTTCCACTCATTTCCGAGTGAAGGGTCTTTCACTGGGAGGCCGACAAACAGATATATAAAAAAGTGATCCTATGAAAGTTCAATTGTCTTTTAATCCACTGGACCCTAAAAAACTAACAATTCTTGCATAAATAAAGGCTACTTTGAAATAATGGATGGTCTTGTACAAACAGACCGACAGCGGACAAATGCCATATAATGTTTACCCTGCCGTCCACTCCTGATTCACGCTGACATAATGTATATATAATTGGTGTTCCGTCCGTCGTGCCGCCATTATGACTCTATCATTGATTTGTACACATAAATGTTTGTTCTGGTTGTACAATGGACTTGAGTAATGAATGTTGTATTATTAATGGAATAGCGCTAACGTGTCACTATCAATAGTTCAATGCCTTTTAACAATAAAACAATTTTAACGGATTGTATCGCGGTTTATTTAATTACCGCGTTTAATTTCTAAGAAATCCATATAAACTTCAACACCTTGTTTCACCACCTTAGGGGTTGAATTTCTAAAAATCCTTTCTTAGCGGATGACTACGTCGTAACATCTACCTGCATGCCAAATTTCAGCTTGATCCGTCCAGTGGTTTGGGCTGTTCGTTGATAGATCACTATGTCAAATTATTGGAAGAGGTAGTGCCACGCTATTTAGTGTATTATTACCAGGCTAACCAACAAATATCAGATTTTAAAGTTTTTCTCACTTTGTACACGCTGCACCTCAGCTGATACCAAGTACGGGTCGGCCGGGGTCATTCACCCCGTACGAGGTTGCCGTTCGCTGTACGAGGCGGTACAAAGCATGTTATTGTTTTTTCGCTATTTAACTTATTTGAAAAAAGTATTTTCGTTTACTTGAGTTTTTTTTTCAATAGTTTCGGATTAACTGTAGGCACTTATATATATTATGTGGTTTAATTTAATGTCGCTCGCTTTTATCAACCTTGCATACATGCATGTTGCCGAATAGGGCCGGCATGTCCTGGGAGGTACCTCTCGCTTATACGATAACGGCGTAAAGTGACAGCTATGCTGCCCTTCGTGCGGAAAGTAGGTAGCCAGTAGCCCATGCAGGGTGAAGCACTAAAGGGCGCTTTTTACATACATCCATACTATCCATGTATATCCTCTATGTGAATGTCTATAAGCGTCGGTAGTCATGAAAATGCATCCGACTGCTCGTTTGCCCTAAACTATAAATAATTCTCCACGCTCGTGAGTAACCTCATGTCATGCACAACATGGCAACAATGCAAAATGATACTACCTAAATATATAATACGAAAAAGATTAAAAAATAAGAAAAAAAAGCAAAAAAGCAACATTGTGTCGTTAATTGCACAACAGAAACAATTTTAAAAAGTATAAAAGACGCAATTTAAAGTTGAACTTGTTTAAAAAGGAAAGGAAAAGAAGTAAGCGTCGCTTGGAAATAACGGACAGAGGAAATTCCTCAAGTTATAGCTTATTGAATTGTTACGGCAAGAAGTTGGAACGAAAGGCGTTTTTTTATTATAAGTGGGGCAAACGAGTAGTTGGAGTCTCTTGATGACTACATGCGTCCATAGACATCCGTATAATTGTTAGGTTTTTTTGTTATAGTACCTATATAGGGGCAAACGAGCTGTCGGGGACATTTTCATCACTACGGTCGCTCATAGACATCCGCACAGAGGCTATAGAGATGCGTTTTCCTCGTTCATCTTCCCCCTACATGGGCCACCGGCTACTCACACACCGCACGAAACACGATATCACAGGTAAATGTGTCACCTTAACCTGAGCCTAAAACTCACTCAAAAGTTGGAATCATTTAAGCGTGAGGTAGAGTCTCTGGCTGGTTGAATTCGGTTACAACAAGGCATTACTGTTTTGTGTTTAAACACACATCACATGATTCTTAAATGGTGTTTTGAAGGTAAATATGATGTATAAACCTACCTATTTTATTACCTATTCAGGGTTCTACGTGTCAAAAACATAAGAAACCCATATTATTGGATGGATCACATATGCAATCTTATTTCTTCCTAATGACCTTTAGTAATAGGCAGTGATCTGCTGCATTGCAGCAAAATTTGTCCAGCACGACCGGTGACCTCTAGTGTACACGATACAGGCGTAAAGTGACAGCTGCGCTGTCGTTTGTGGTATGGTGTGCGAGTTCTGGTAGCCCGGGAAGGGAGGGAAAGGGCAACGCATATGTATAACGTCTATGCAGATGTTTATGGGCGTGCGTCGGTAGTCGTCAGTAGGTGGCGACTGGCAACTGCTCGTACACTATAAAAAAATATGTGTGTGTGACCACACGCCCGAAGTAAAACTTCATTCACGAAACAACTGTCTATGAGAGGGAGCGAGAAAGAAACTGTGCGCGAGCAGTCTCTTTGTTGCTGCTATAGTAATATAGAAAACGTAACTTTTTCCCTCTCTGTTTTCACTAACTTATGTCTTAACTTCCGTTCGTCTCGCCCGATCACTTTCTTACTCCCCAAGTCCAGCGCGCTTAAAAAAGTAATTCTTGTGTGTGTTGGCAACACTCAGGTCAGGTCAGTACCAAGGAAAGGTCTCTGCGATATTTTTACCAGAAAAGAAAATATCTTGATTTTTCATAGCATTTGTATGAACGACAAAGTCCTATTTGAGTTTTTTGAGAATGAATTATGTCTCTAAAACTAATAATATAAATCGCTCTAACCAATTTTCGTTGATAGTTTTCATTGAGATCTTCATCATATGTATTTTCTTAGATTTCTCACTCTCTTATTTTAAAAGTTAGAGAGGGATCGGACACTTATTTTTCCACTTTGGAAGCGTCTATCTTTTAAACAATTAATTTTGACAAAAAATGGTTTCAGCAAGTTTAATGTCATGTTCGAAATTCGAATAGCGGTTCACAGAATACATCATCCTACGAAGTTTAACTACGAAGGCCCAATAGTTTCGGAAAAAATGGCTGTGACATACGGACGGACATACGACAGACATGACGAATCTATAAAGGTTCCTTTTTTTGCCATTTGTCTACGGAACCCTAAAAACAAAAAACAAGACTGCTTCAGATTCTAATATTAAAAGAATTTAGATAAGTACATAATGATACTATTTGTACCTACATTAAACTAATAGTTTCAACGCTAGCTCAGACCAGAAATTGGATTACCATTTCGTTTCTACTGAAAATAGCCTGCGAAGAAAATTTTATTCGCCTCCTAAGCCACCTTTTATATTCCTTGGAGAACCTTTTACATTATAATAAGCCTTTACCACAAGAACGCTTGTTTAAATTTTCCCGCATTTAGCTATGCATCATCAGCTTGCTTTCGAAAGCCTTAGTTCACCCATTTTAGCAATCACCGACGTCCATAGACATCCGCATATCCCGTCCCACTTCCATGGGCCACCGGCTAGATACAGACACACCGCACGAAACGCGACAACACAGCTGTCTTACGGTTGAGTCCTGAAATCAGCCCGCACTAAATACGGGCGGGGTACTCAGTAATAGTGAGATAATTAAAGCACGCGCACAAGCAAAAAAAAAAACGCAGCAGTCTCTGGTGGCTCAACTTTCAGATATCTAGCGGCTGCCACAGAATTTCTCGTCTGTATCTAGCTGAAGGGAGTTTAAAGAAGAAAGAAATTCGGGTTGGGTGGAATCGGAGGAACAAATAGTAGGATGGGTTAGAAAGGCCCTGGTGCCTTTTAAACTTGCTGCTCGAGGTTTTATGAAAAAGGATCTAGGGTGTGAGCCACCCAATCGTATCCTGACTAAGACCGGCTATAGATCTTTTCACATTAATATCTATAAATCCCGGACAGGTTTATCCATACCGGACAGAGAGGTCGGACAAAGAGCAGTTCCATTGAGGAGCCCTCCACCCGTCCCTATGAATCAGCAGCTCGCGGCGTGGACTGGGGCGAGTTCCGGGTTCAAATTTGGGAGAAATTGGTGGCATGCTCCTTTGGGGCCCGGGGTCAGAATGGAAACTTGACCCCATTGCACTGTTCCGACGTCGTAGTAAGGACTGTTCAAAGGCGACATAGGTCTAGGGTAGCTAGGTAGGTCATCAAGGCTCCTAGGTATCATACGTATTCAATAAAAAAAAGTGCGTACAAAAAAAGTATGTCAACTATAGATTAACCGTATTAAGTAATACATTTGAGCGCTAAACATTGTACCTATTACTAAATAATTAAATGGCCGCCATTTTCAGCTGATGCATCGTAATGTACATGTTTGGAAGCCGCGAGCCAGCATTAACATCAGAGTGTCAACATGTGACGTGACACGGCGGCGTGACATGTCACGCGAAGTGACAGCGGGCGCAAACGTGATGGGGTCGTTACCACGTTATTTTGTCATATAATTTATGATGGCTTTTAGGTATTCATCATTAAACGATAATGTAATGGATTCGAAGGCATTTTTGTCATTTTTTTCATACTCAAAGTCATTATCGTCATTAATGTCATCATGCTTATCATCATCATAAAGCGTTATTTATCGACCGCATAAGATTGGCTTTTTTCAATAAACGCTCGTCTTATAGAATTCAACTTAATGGAACGCAAGATCTTTCATCTTAAAAATGTAAAGAATTATCAATAGTATTTAAAACGTTTTAACTATTAAAAATACAAAAGAAATATAATACCAGAGGTTTTGCATCTGTGACATTAAATTATTTTCCGCTGTTACAACACTATTTTTGAAATAAATTTTACCGGATTTTTTATTGTAATTCATAAAATATACGAGGTAGATTTTGTAGAAATACGGAGGTATTTAAATTGCCAACAATTACCTTGAAAATTCCGCAACATTAACATTATATAAATGAGCACTAAAGAGCTAACACCAAAATTGCGTGCACCGCGCAAATTTTCTTGTAGCATGAGTACTGGAAGAAATTCTAAAATACGTAGTGAGTACGTAACATTACTTTTGTGACTTAAATTTTCACTGTATGCTAATAAAAGTAAAAGTACCTATATTATTTTTTGATTATTATTTTATTATTAACCAATTGCATGCATGCATGCAACCTAATTGGGCCGCCACGACCGGGGCGGTCCCTCCCTTTTACACCACACCTGGGCAAAATCATGAAAATGGCTCCTGCTGCTCGTTTGCTCTCTTATGCTATAAAAAGCGACATTACAAGTAAAGCCAATTAATTTAAAAAAAGCTTGTTTGGTTATAAATGTATAATAATTATTTTTTAGGGTTCCGTATGTCAAAGAGAAAAAACGGAACTCTTATAGGATCGCTTTGTTGTCCGTCTGTCTGTAGTCTGTCAAGACCTTTTTCTCTAAAACGCGTGAAGGGATTAAGCTGAAATTTTTGTCAAATACGAAGGTCAGTTACGTCTTGATGCCTTGAAAAAATCACACTTCTAAGTTAACGAAATAAAAAGTTATAGCCAATTATGCACAAATTTTGTATGAAAACGCACTTTTTCGAAAATGTATAGGGTACTTCCTGTTGAGCTAGAATTCTGAAATTTGGCAAGTAGTAAGACCTTCCAGTATACATATAGGAATAAATCTAAAAATTGGTAAATAAAATTTATATCACTGGAAAAATCATTACCAACTTATGCATGTAGTTCGTTTCATACTAAATGTAGGCAAGCACCCGCATATATAAGTTTGTCAACTTGTCGCAGGGAAGTGTAATTTTCTCAACGTCTATTACTTTTGCTCATACCTCCCGTTCCTACGGAACCCTCGGCGTGCGAGTCCGACTCGCACTTGGCTTGTTTTTTCTTTATTTTGTATTCTGAGTGTCTATATAATATATGTTTTGTGATTTTTGTGTATCGTATGTACCTAATTATTTAAGTAATCCTTGTTTTATCGTGTAACTGTTTCGTGATCTTACTTAACCACCTAACCCACCTATGGAAGATCAGTGCTGATTTAAAATCACAAACACTGAGTTGGGACCAATTTGTTTTATAAATAATAGTGCTTGTAATTAGTTATAGATTTGGTGATGTAATGTGTATTACAAATAAAGGAATCTTTCTTTCTTTCTTTCTTTCCAATAAAAGAGACTTTCAAACATGCCTGTTGTGCTACTACCGTATTATCAAATTACAACAGTTATGTTACAACAGTATTACCGAACAGCGCCATTTGTGTTACAACTGTATAACAATTAACAACCAGTGCCATCTGTGTTACAACTGTAATAAACAAACGAAGTTGTATACTCACGCCGCGCTCACTCAAGTGACCGACGAGACAGTGCAGGAAGGCCGTCCCGCCGAGCTGCGCGGTCACGTTGCTCACCGAGTTGTTGGCCGTCACGTCAGCCGGCGCCTGCACCGACGTGCGCCAGCCGCGCGCGCGGGACGTGCCGTGGTGACCTGCGGGACGAAACCAACGTGTTTCATAAAATGTATAGCCAGAAATACATTTTATGACACATACAGTCAGACAGACATGTTAGATCACATGTAGATTTTTCGGTGGCATTTGAAGGGAGAAGAAGAGGAGGGCTTCACATTTTTATAGCAATTGTTCGGAAGTTTGTGGGCATCGTTAGTCATCAGAAAGACGATCGCGAAGACTCGGGTCTCACTGTAAAAGCGTGAAGTCTCAGACTTACAAAACGTGATGTACGTTATGATTTCTTAAGGTTACGCGAATGTTACTAGACATTGTAATAAAATTATTTTATTGGAGCTAACCAGCGGTTTATTTAAGTACTATACATACCCAACGTTTCAGTAGTTTTACAAAAAATATCAGCACAGGAGAATTGGAATAGATGACAAAATAAGCCCTGATGTCATAAGTTATTAAAAGTACCTGAAGATTTATAATTATTTAATTAGAATTAAAGAAAGACTTATAAATTACAAGACATATATAAATAAGACTTAGGTCTGACTGTAAAAGTGATGAAAGAGTAGGCACAATAAGATACACACTCTTAAGGCTGGATTTTACACCGCACATACAAATAAAATAAAACACGGGTCTCACTGTAAAAGTGATGAAAACTAAGGGATAATAAGTAACATGCTGGAAAGACTGAGTTTTACATAACACAAACCTAATATTAGATATATCTGTAACAAGAACTTAGAACACCTCACGTATAAAAAAGACACGGGGCACGCTATAAAAGCGAGGAAACCCCAGAGAAAATAAGTTACATGCTGCAAATACTGGGTTTTACACTACACAAACATAAGTAATAGATATTTCTGTAACAAGAACTTGTTAATTACACCTCACGTACAAATAAGGCACGGGTCTCACTGTAAAAGCGAGGAAAGCCCAGGGCCGATACGTGCTGTTAAGACGGGGTTTTAACTGTACGTGTGTTGAATTTTACACTAAAATCGTAGAAACTAGAAATTATGTCACACGTATAAAGTTTAATTAAGGTTTGCGTTAAGTTACATCAGTTGGAAATAAAAATACACCGCATAAAAACACTTCAGTTTGAAAAGCCTTCAGAGTGCACTGACATTTTATTCAGCGCAGGCCCAGTTTTAATAACATCGCATGTTAATGTGCGGTTCGAATGACGGGTTTTTTATGGCTTTAGATGACATACGCTCATATACATCTGAATATTTTTACGCAGATGCCTTTTTTTATTTCTTTCTAATAATATATCGCTTGTATCTGTTGAAGATAAAAGGGATTTGATGGTGGTTGGGTGAGCTCCAGTGAGAAGTGAGGCTTAGTAAAGTACTTCTTTTAAGAGGTTTTAGAGATGCGTTGCTCTTCTTCCTCTCCCTCCTCTATGGGGCAACCGGCTACAGGAAACGCGACAGCACAGCGGTCACTGTACGCCGGTATCGTTTAAGCGAGAGGTACCCAGGACGTGTCGATCCACTTCAGCAGCAGCACATGCGTGTGCATGCAGCGGCACTCTTAATGATATTAAAATATTGCGCATAATTCACTCGGCATTTCGAATCTCTGGACGTATTTCAAAATGGCGTCTGGCCATAGAGCGCTAAATACGAACTAAGTACACATTAATATTTGTTCTGCTCGTTGTAATATTTGAACGGGACTTACGGCGAATTTGCACTGGAATCTAGGTCTTATCGTATTTGTACTTTGCCAGCCGCTGACATGCTAGTGAGTTGCAGTGACTACGATATCGAGTTCAGTGCGATTGCGAGGCCGAATACTTAGCCGTTAGGGTCTTTAGTAAAAGGTAGTGCCGTGCTGAATCTCATTTAATGCTGCCACCTAGTCGCGGTGGTAGGGGAGGGGGGCGGGGGCTTGTGTGCCACCGATAGGCCTGCCACTCCCCAAGTCTATGCCGGATCGGACTACCCATACCAGACAGGCTTGAGAGGAGAGGCCAGACCAAGAGCAGTTCAGTTGGAGGGTATTCCACCCAACCCTCTGAATCAAGAGATGGCAGCGTGGATTAGGACGACCGGTGACCGGACCGGACCATTCATTCATTCATTGTCAGCGACAGCTGTGCTGTCTCGTTTCGTGTAAGTGGCCGGTTGCCCCATGGAGGGGGGAGGGGAAGGAGAGCAACTCATTCAGGGGTCAGGATGGGAACCTGACCGCATTGCACGGTTCCGACGTTGTAGAAGTACTGTTCAGAGGCAGCTGGACAGTCTCCAGGGCGGAAAAGTCTGGATTTTTCGCCGGTGCCAGCCTGTCGCTGGATCCTGTTGGCCCCTCCATTTATAGCGGCTGAAGGCACCCGCAGGGGTTTAGTTGGTATTACACTAAGTGTCGAGTCCGACATAGGTATATTCGTAAAGAACATAGACTAAATAAATACTTTTTATTTAGTCTATGGTAATGAAATGATGAAATGAAATAAAGGATCCGAAATGACGCGAAGAATAAGCTCGCTGAAGTGGCAATGGTCTGGTCAGAACAGATGGCGGATGGGCCCGTTCAGCTGCGGCAAACTTGCGGACCTAAATTTAGAGAATATTGACCCCATAGGTCATCGGGAAAGCACACATTGTTATATTTTAATTATTTTACTATTTTAATTGCTGCTTTATTAATTAATTCATCTTATATTTAATTAGTGGGCGCAGTAGAGTTGCTCGAGTAATCTGCGTTACTGTGGCGGTTGTGGGTTTGACTCCATCATCAACATCACCATTCATGTAATTTGCCTCTTATTCCTATATAAATAATCTCTACTAATGTT
>LUGF01013355.1:24030-45110 GCA_001625245.1 Calycopis cecrops
GAGTAAGCCGCGTTACTGTGGCGGTTGTGGGTTTGACTCCATCATCAACATCACCATTCATGTAATTTGCCTCTTATTCCTATACAAATGATCCCTACTAATGTTATTAATGTGAATGTAAGTTTGTTTGTTACGCTTTCACTCCAAAACTATTTAACCGATCATCATGAAACTTTGTGGACATGTTCTTAGAAGACACACACAAAAGAAGACTTTTATGTATGTATATATTACGGACGTGAGCGAAGCCGCTGATAAAATATGGTCCATGGAGGTGGGAGGAGAAAGGAGGGCAGCGCATCTGTATAGCCCCTATGCGGATGTTTGTGGGCGTCGGTAGTCATGAAAATAGCTCCGGCTGCTCGTTTGCCCTCCTATTTCATGAAAAAAAAAAAGATATATTTAATATATATTTTAGTTGACTAGTACCTAGGTAAACGTACACGTAAACGCATTTCCCCGCGTAAAAAAAAATAAAAAAATAAAAAGGTACTAATACAAGTCCACACGGACTTGGCTCGGGGCTCTGCTAACATAGTGTGATAAATCTATACATATTACTACTATTAATATCTAACAATCCCTTATTATAGATTGCATAACTATAATAATGTCGTCCTAGCCGGTTTCGGCTACGGTGGCCGTCTGTATAGACGTGCCATCTGCGCAGGACATATTATAGTGCACAAGCGTGCGCGCAGACACAAGTGCACTCTCTATTCCCTCATTCTCATATTCCGATGGGACGGCAATCCGACACGACCGGTGAGAAATCAGACGCAGGACCGACGGCTTAACGTGCTCTCCGAGGCACGGGGGTGTAACACCGCCAACTTCCTGACTCCGGACTGTTATTAGAAATTGAAAAATCCCAATAACAATTTTTGGTCCGACCCGGGATTCGAACCCGGGACCTCACTTCTGTGGTTGAACACGCTTACCACTAGACCACGAGGCAGTCTATTGCATAACTACTATCTGATTAAGTATAGCAATGAAATTACATTATTTTGGTTGAGTATTGATTTTTAGTGCCGCGCATAAAAGATTAAAAGTCTAGACTTTTGGTTGTTATTTTTTTTTTATAGTATAAGGGGGCAAACGGACCAAATCGACTGCATGCAAGCATGCAGTGTGGCACTACCTCTTACAAAGGTACAAAAAAAAAGAATTTTGGAACTTGTACATAATCAATTATTTTTATAATAGTGATCGTGAATCGTGAATGATAATGCTCTTAATTTAACGTATGCGAAGATGACTTTTATATAAGGTAGCTAGGCTCAGGTTGCTACCAGACACATCTAGCAGCCATTTTCCGGCGTGAGCTGGCTAGTATTTTTTATTCACTTAATAATCCCAGAATGAAGAGATGGTTATGTTCTCGGATTTGCAATTTAAAGTCACCAAACGGTTTCGAAAATTCGTTGGCCGTCTAACGCTATAAATAATGTCTTCCTAAATTCGGCTACGGCTTCCCATCCCTATAGGGACGAAGTATCTCCGCAGGATATAACAAACGGCTCAAGCGGAAGACCGGCGCTGACAATTATACCAGCAAATGCCGAGTTTGAGACCGATTTGCAAGGACCACCTATTGTAATTTGTTATGTCTGTAACATTCACTTTGTACGTATGTGTCTTAGTAAATAAATTCTTTCATTTACTTGACCGGAGAGAAACCGGTAGGATCGACTCAATGTGTTCTTCAACGGTATCAAGGTACGGGGGTTTACACAGTCAATATTTAAACTCCAGTCTGTTATAGAAAATTAAAAAATCCCATTAATATTTTTTGGTCCCGGACCGAACTAGGCACCTCTTAACTGTGGTTAACAAGCTTGCCACTAATGGTGCTGCCATTAGTGGTAAGCATGTTAACCACAGTCATGAGTGCTCACCACTAGAGGCAGCCACTAACAATTCCTCACCACTAGAGGCAGCCACTAACAATTGCTTACCACTAGAGGCAGCCACTAAAAAATGCTGACCACTAGAGGCAGCCACTAGCAATTGCTGACCACTAACGCTATAACACTGGAGGTAACTTACGTATGTCCCCGGTAGAGGACGTGGCCAGAGGCAGCATGAGGAACACAGCGACTGCGATGGCCATGCTTCCCCCGCCCTCCACGCGCCATTTCATCTGCAACAACATAAACACTGCATTACAATTGGCGACGGATTGACGCAGCAGTAAGTTAGTCGGTATTTATCCTATATTAATAATATTACAAATGTGAAAGTTTCTTTGTTTGGATGTTTGGATGTTTGCCCGTCAATTACGCCAAAACTACTGAACGGGTTTTGATAAAATTTGTTATACAGATAGAGTATTCGCTGACTTCGATTGTAGGATACTTTTTATCCTTTTAAAATAAATATTCTTTTAAAAAATAATCTAAAATCAATATCGAAGCCAAAAATATAGTTTTCCGGGCTAAACTAAAAAAGCACTGCATGGATTTACTTCAAATTTTGCATGAATATTAAAATTAAGGTCGGGTTAACATAATATAGGCTACATACTACCACGCTATCACCTACGGGGGAGGAGCTGTGAATCTTTCATTCGGAAGAATTGAGAACCTCCATTTTTAAAGTCCAAAATCCACACAGGCGAAGCTGCGGGCGGAAGCTAGTTAATATTATAAATGCTAAACTTTCCATGTTTGGTTGTTTATTACTCCTTCACGCAAAAACTGCTGAACCGATTTTCGTGAAATTACACACACATACAGAGTAACTTGGAGTAACATATAGGATAGTTTTTATCCCAAAAAAATGTTCCTATCGGATGCCATGGGATGATTTTCCACGGGATAGAAATTTGCGCGGGTGAAACCGCGGGGCGCAGCTAGTACTTTTATAATTTTTTAATTATGTTATAATACTTAAATATTATAAAGACTAAAGATTTTTTGAGTTTTAAGTTTAAGTAACTTTATTACTCAATATTCACTTAAAATGAGATTTTTTATTCCTTTGTATCAAATAGGCTCCAAAACTACTGAACCAATTTTAACAATTCTTTCTCTATAATATCAGTAAGTAAATAAAGGCGACACTTCATCACGATTGAACATTTTTTACTTTTGAAGTCCAACGAAGTGCTTTCACTAACAAAATTCTTAATTTGAAGCCCAACAAAGTGCTTCCACTAACAGAAACACTTTACTACGATCGAACAATTTTTTCTTTTGAAACCCAACGAAGTGCTTCCACTAACAGAAACACTTTACTACGAGCGAACAATTTTTACTTTTGAAGCCCAACGAAGTGCTTTCTCTAACAGAAACATTTTACTAGATCGAACAATTTTCACTTTTGAAGCCCAACGAAGTGCTTTCACTAACAGAAACACTTTACTACGATCGAACAATTTTTACTTTTGAATCCCAACGAAGTGCTTTCACTAACAGAGACACTTTACTACGATTGAACATTTTTACTGTTGAAGCCCAAGGACATCGAGACTGGTCTGCTGGTGTATTATATTATATACGAGTATATTTCAACAATAAATATATAAAATTTAAAAACACTTTTAAGAGTCCGGTGATGCACAATGCTCACTGACCTCGTAAAACGCGTCGGCCTAGTCGTTTCACATAAACATCGAGCGAAAGATTTTCTTCTGACCTGGTTCCCTCGATTTCGGCCTAATTCAACAGGACAGCGACAAACTTATATAAATGCGGAACAAATCCTTTCTTAATGTATAAATATGAAGTATCTTCTCTCAGTGTTCGTTTCAATTCCGTGGAAACATCGAAGTAAAAATAGAAGCACACTTTACTGGCAGTTTTCAGTATCTTTTAGCTAAGAGGTAGTGCCACGCTGAATGCATGCGTGCAGCTGAATGGCGTTGTCACAACCGTGAAGATACCTCTCGCTTACACCACACTGGTGTAGTGACAGTTGTGATGTCGCATATCGTGAAGTATATAAATAGCCGGTGGCCTATGAGGTGGAGGAAAAGGGGCAAGGCATCTGAGGAGATGCGACTGTCTATGGGCGTTGGTAGACATGAAATTGACTCCGATGCTCCTTTGCCCTCTTGTGCTAAAAATAATAATATATTTTGACATAATTTACAGGCAGTTCAAAATTGTTTTCAACATTTATAGCCAGATACATTAATACGGCAGATGCGCTTGAAATACTCTTGCTGTAAGAGGAACATAATTCTAACTTTTGAATTCTCGACTGGCTTGTGTGAATAATATTTAAATATATTCCGTGGCCTCTAGTGTATTCAGCTAAGTTATATAAATGCAAAATATGAAATGATAATTCTTATAACCTTTTCGAAAGTAGCTACGCTTTAGAGATGCGGGTACGTCGATTTTGTGAAATAAGTTACAAGTTAAAAAGTTGAAAATGAATATGTTATGATGAATTTATTTTCATTTTTCAATTTTCACTGCCTTGTGTTAAAAAAATTATAATTTGAATTAACATTTATTTCCTTCGAAAGTTCTCGAGTGGCGGCCTCGCAGAGGAAAATGGAGCGTCGGACGGCCTCCAACCCGGTGTCAGTCCACCGACTTGGTGAAGGTGGCGGGAAGATGCTGTATGCAAGTGGCTCGTGACCATGACCTGGCGCACTATGCGGAGGCCTGAGTCCAGAAATGGACGTCCTCCGGCTGATGATGATGATGATGATGATGATGATGATGATGATGATGATGATCTATTCCATAGCCTGTATTAATATTATTTATATTCGGCCATGTTATACAAATGCAAAATATCTAATGATAATACAATTCTTATAGGTAACCTTTTCCATTGCTTCATATTTATATACTGTAACGGGACTTAATAAATGCGGTTATCGGGAAATGTAGGCGTCGGGATGTATCTTCGTATAAATCGTCGGATGTTGTGAGTGTTGTGTGTCGGGACCTTAATGTTTCGAATAAAAATAGTCAAGACCAACCTCCAGAGGTTCGAGGTACCGCAAGTAGTTTAAATGTAAATTAAAAAAAAATTATGAAGATCAATCGTGGGTAGTTCGAAGAACTCGCGTGATTCGAATTTTTAAAAAAATTTTTACTTAAGATACAGTCAAAAGTTAAAAATAAATGGAGGGAAAATTTACATTTCAGTAGCTTTGCAAAATGGAGCTTCAAAATACAAAAAAAATTATACACAACGTGGATGCATTTTCTTGTTAAAGAGTAGTAAGAAAGTAACATTAGTTGGCAACAATGTTATGGCTCTATTGCAGCGGAATCGGGCCTACACAACAGAGGAGGTGCCTCTCGCATCATCAGCAAGAGGTAGTGCCACACATGCATGTAGCCAAATGGCTTCGCCACGACCGGGGAGGTACCTCTCGCTTACACGAAACCGGCGTGAAGTGACAGCTGTGCTGTCGCGTTTCGTGTGGTGTTTAAGTAGCCGGTGGCCCATGAAAGGAGGAGGAGGAAGGGGGGCAACGCATATGTATAACCTCTATGCGGATGTCTATGAATCGTCGGTAGGCATGAAACGGGCTCCGATTGCTTGTTTACCCCCTTATAGTAGAGTGCCTGGAGCATATAAAACCGTAAAACCTCGGAATAGAGTTATAGTGAATGGATTAATATGATCGATTTGGGATATTGTTTTTTAAATGTACTGTAACTCTAGTCCGAGGTAAAAACCCCCAGGAACTCCACTATTATACTAAAAAAAAAACATAATACTAACTTAAAAATTATCATGGTGTGTTAGTAGCTGGTAGCCCCTTGGGGGACGGGCTGAGAAATGGCAACGAATCTGCATAATTTTGTCTGTGTTAATGGGAGTTAGTGATCTCCAAATGTGACGAACTGCTCATTTGTGCTTGACATGAAAAAATACATGCCGTTGCGAAGACTACCTTTACCGGAATCGGTCAATAGGTTATTCAAAGTACACGTGAATATTACACACGTACTACAAGGACTTGGTAAGTTGGGACCTGGCAAGAATGCGGAGCACGTTGTCTAGCCCCGCACTTCCCCCGATGTCGCCCTAATATGGCGACATCGGGGGAAGTGCGGGGATAAAGAGCGGGGAATGGAATTTTTTGCCTGGTCCCAACTTACCGTCCGTGTAGTATAGACTGTCTCTATCGTACCTGTCTGGATGCGAAATCCCCAAAAAAGATGTTACTAATGTGATTCTAATTTCAAAACATATATTACTTCATCTTAAATGACAATGAAATTGGATACAAATCATCTGACGCTTATAAATACATACAGTATACATAAGATATTTTGTACTATCAACTATTTGTAATGTAAAAATCTCCTATGTGTAAAATATATAAACATAATATGTGGTTTTGTGTAGACATAATTACGTGACTGCTACATGAGAGGTTTTCTAACTTACTTATAACTTTTAAAATACAAATGATATGCACATAGGAGTTTGTGCTAAAAGTGCGTACGACAACAGACTACACGATTCTGCAATAATTTTTTTTTGGTATGAGTGACACATAAGAGGTTTTATTTTGGTAACGACGACTCGCAACATCCCGCGGTTTTACATGCGGTGCCCACCTACTTGGCTTAATTGTACGTAGCTTATACCTTCCTCGTTAAATAAGCGTCTATCCTTGAAAAAATTATTCAAATTGGTGAGTAGTTTCTGAGTTTAACGCGTTCGTCCAAACAAACTCTTTAGTTTACATTAGTATACGTGAAACTCACATATTAAGACTAAGACACACATACAGCACACTTACATAACTTTAGAAGCAGCCTAAAAAATACAACCATAAGGTTTCTTAAAAGAAAACATTGAAATATAAAAGATATATTCACATATAGCATATGTTACACAACTAATGGCATTCGAATAGACAAATCGATCGACCTCCTTTTGAATTATATGAAAAATATATTTCTATCTACCCCATAAGCGATCCATTGTGTTCGGGGAGGCTTTGATACGGTTTTTTATACGATTGTTGACTTTCTCAAGATGTATGAAGTATATATTTTTACTCAAACTGAAGTATTTATTTTCGTGGGTTTTGATTGTTGTGATAACAAATATTGACGTTCGATATAAGTGTCATTTCAGATATATTTTTCTGTGCTATTGCCGTATTGTAATTAATTTTGGACGTTACTTATCATCAACCAGGCTTTTTCGTGGCGGATGTATACAATTTGTAACTCAATCTTAATTGGGTAAAAAGAATTTTGTAAGAGGTAGTGCCACACTGCATGCTTGCATGCAGCCGAATTGGGCCGGCACGACCGAGGAGGGCTTACATGAGACCGGTGTAAAGTGACAGCTGTGCTGTCGCGTTTCGTGCGGTGTGTAAGTAGCCGATGGCCCTTGGAGGTGGGAGGAGAAAGGAGGGCACCGCATCTATGCGGATGTCTGTGGGCGTCGGTAAATATAAAAATGTCTTTGTCTGCTCGTTTGCCCCCCTATACCATAAAAAAAATCTATAAACATATTGAGGGGTGTTAAAGGGTTTTTTTTCTTCAATAGTATAAGGTGACAAACGAAAGACGTCCTCCTTCCACCGCCGCATTCCATGGGTCACCGGCTACTTACACACCGCACGAAACACGACAGCACAGCTGTCACTTTACACCGGTATCGTGTAAGCGAGAGGTACCCTTATAGTTGAACTGAATTCGGTTGCATGCTTGTAGCGTGTCACTATCTCTTAATATTTACATTATTTCAGACAAGATCTAATGTAATGATGTAATGCAAAAGTAATGTAATGCCCTGTGACTAGATGGAGTGACTACATACGCAAAGCTGTGGGCAGGAAGTGGGAAAGGTTAGCCGAAGATCGAGGCCAGTGGCCTGCTATGGGAGAAGTCGCCGTCCAACAGTGGACTGCAATAGGCCGATGATGATGATGAGACAAGATCTGCCATACTCACTGACCTCATGAAAATGGACTGCGTCGTGTTTTTAAATAAGAGCGACCACTTTCATCCATTTTGCGTCTTCAACGGCAGCCTTGGGCAACAATAATCAAAGGCGCCATTTTACAAACTCTAATTTCTGCCCTTTGACATTTCGAACCACAACATCAAGCTCGCCCCCAAGGAACCATCAAAACCAAATTATAACCTTTATAATTGCTCGCTCGAACCCACGTGACCCATTTCCGTAATGAATTCCGTAGCCTTTGAAACAATCGATAAATAATTAATCGAGCAACTTGAGGTCGGTGAAAAATCTAATCAAGTTTCAGAATCTTTGCTCAAAACGGGAGTTGTTTTGAGAATAAATATTTGGCTATATAAAGTAATTATCTAAATTGATCGTGTATTTTAGGGAGGTGGAGGATAACACGTCTACTTAACTTGTGCAGATGTTTATATGTGGTCAGGAGGTTACAAGCAGTTTATACATCTTATTAATATTATAAATGCGAAAGTTTGTATGTTTGTTTGTTTGTTACTCCTTCACGCAAAAACTGCTAAACCGATTTTCATGAAATTTGGCTCACACATAGAGAGTAACTTGGATTAACACATAGGATTTTATCAAAAAAAAGTTCCTATGGGATGTCATGGGATGATTTACCACAGGATCGAAATACACGCGGATGAAACCGAAGGACGCAGCTAGTGTTACATAAATACTGTATGAAACGAACTAAAGTAGAATAGAAGATACATATAAGTTTGTAATAGGTTTTTTTTCAGTAATGTAATTATAATTTAACACATTTAACTTCTGGCTCTGAGTGGCCGCGCCATTCCAGTGAAGTCGCGCACCAGTGACAGCGCCATCTATCGGTCACTCCAGTGAGCTGATGTAAACTAAGCACGCCACTGCAATTTGGAAATTAAAATAATCGCGACACAAAAGGGCATTAAACAAATAGAGCCAATTTGCAACGTCAATTTAATACGCACGTAGTTGAACGAATTAATTATTTGTATGTACAATATGCAGTAAATTGCTTTCGGTTGAAAAACATAATTATCCTCGGTGTGCTACTAACGATACTGTTTTTCGACGGCCCGCTTTTATAATGTGTTTTTATATATGACGTAACAAGCAGTCGGAGCCATTTTCCTGACTACCGACGCCCATAGACATCCGCACTGAGGTTATCCAGATGCGTTGCCCTCCTT
Organism: Calycopis cecrops; assembly: GCA_001625245.1. Lineage (NCBI taxonomy): Eukaryota > Metazoa > Arthropoda > Insecta > Lepidoptera > Lycaenidae > Calycopis > Calycopis cecrops. Next base: position 33,138 of record LUGF01013355.1, read on the forward strand.
TCTTTCCCCACCCTCTTGGGCCACCGGCTACTTATATTGTGTACTAAAGGCGACAGCACAAGTGTCACTGTACGCCGGTACAGAGTAAGTAATGTAAAAATTTAAGGGCAATATCTGTTTTTCTAGAACGGAAATGTTCAGCTAAATTTGTAAATTCTTGCCGCTGGAAAATGCATATACCCTTCTCCAACGGTAGGGGAGATCCTAGGGGGTAGAAGAGAGTTGCACAGCGATTCCGTTACTTATTCAACCGACCTCAAAGGTTTTCCTTTTTGTCCGGAGATAGATACATGATAAAGCAATGGAATTCGATTCGCTAATAGATCATCTCTCTCTCCCTCTAGCTCTATATCTATATTTCTCTCTGAGTCAAGAGCACTCCATAAGCACCAAGTAATCAAGTAGTGAAAGTGAGTGAATATGAGCGAGTATAACAAACTCGTAGCGATTCGTAGTGGTGCTACGAGGGTGTAGCACTCACCAAGCTACGTAGCATGTTGTAAATCCATAACATTTTTACATTTTTGATAACAAAAGTTTTGTGAAAATATGAACGATGTCATTGTTTTATGTAATGAAATAATCTATATTTTTAAATATCGGAACTCCGACCGAAGTGGACACATTAACTAAATGTATTTGGTTTCTAATCCCTATTAATTCCCACTGCACCATAAAATAACTAAATATAACACTATTATAGCATTGGTAAGTGAGTATTTGTAGCTGGTAAGGTGTTACAACTTCAATACTTTGTACCCTTCTCAAAAAGATCCGTTTAAAGATATTATCTCTTCAATGTTTTTTATGATATAAGAGAGAAAACGAGCAGTCGAAGCCATTTTCATGACTACCGACGCCAATAGACATCTGCTTAGAGACAAACAGATGCATTGCTCTCCTTCCTTCTCCCACCTCCATGAGCCACCTGTGCCAAGGGCTACTTATACACCGCACGAATCGCGACAGCACAACTGTCAATTACGCCGCTATCGCATAAGTGATACCTCCCCGGTCATGCATGCGTGCAGCGTGACACTACCTGTTCCTGAAAATCTATATCTATAAAATGTAAGTTATCTAATGCTCAAAGGCCTTTACAAATTTCCTAAACAACAGTTTCATGATATAAATGTTCTTATACTTAAAACTCATTTACACGACAGGCAATGGAATGGGCTTGAATAAATAAATAATAATGCGCCTTCGAAGCGTAACGTGTAATGAAATCTAAACGAAATGTTACAGGACAAAATTACATTTGCCGTAAGTGCCAATAGACGGGCGTCGAGCAGGTGATTGTGTTACGTCTTGGCGTGCCATTATCTTGTAAGAGATGCCATTACTGCATTGCAAAATTGAGTAGCACGAAATTTCACTGATAAAATACAGTCGTGAAGCCGTATTGGGCCGATATGGACGGGATCCACCACCATCCTATGGCCCTTTTAACATTGGCCGACTCGCGGGTACGCACTCTACTGTCATAGGGTTGTTACTTCCTTCAGGTGCGCACGCTTCGCACCCTAGAAATTGTTTTTGACAACCCGTCCCTTTGCAGTCTTTCTCCCCACTCTGGTGCAGACTCCACATGTTACGGACGGTGAGGTGCCTAAAGGTCGCACTGTGGTAATACATCAACTTCTTTATCTAGCTTTTTTTTTATATACCGGGNNNGTCGATACGGGCAAGCCCCTCCACCAACCCATGCCCCTATCAACCTCTCGGTTATGCGGGCCGAATTGTAGGAGTGCGCAACCCAACAGTCATTTGGGTTCTGTTCTCCCTTCGGGTGCGTACGCTTCGCTTACAAGTTCTTTATCGTCTGCTTGTCCCTGTGTCCATCTTCCCATTCTGGGGCGACGTCGAATTCCATTGCTTTATCATGCATCTTCCGCTTGCAGACAAGGAGACTTACCACTGAGGTTGGTGGAATAAGCAACAAAAACCGCGGCGCAGGTCTTGTGCCTCCGTATCCTAGGATCTCCCCTAGTATAGAGTATATGCATTTTCCAGCAACAAGAATTCATAAATGTACCTTAACATTTCCGCTCTAGAAAAATAGACATTGTCATTGAATTTTTATAAAAGCGGGCCGTTGAACAGGATCGTTAGTAGCACACCGACTATAATTATGTTTTTCAAGCGAAAGCAATTTACTACCTGCACATTGTATATACAAATAATTAATTTGTTCAACTACGTGCGTATTAAATTGACGTCGCCCATAATTGGCTCCATTTGTTTAATGCGATTTTGAGTCGCGATTGTTTTAATTTCCAAATTGCAGTGGCGTGCATAGTTTTCATCTGCTCACTTAAGTGGCCGATAGATAGCGCTGTCACTTACAAATGGCGCGACTACACAGACAGCTTCGCGAGGCAATTGACGCGCGAGGCAGCTATCTTATTGTGGTCGTACCTCGGCCGTTACGTTAGCGGGCGAGTGACAGAAAGTAAACTGTATATTACAGTTAGGGCATCCTTACAGAACCAGTAGCCTCGAGGTAATCGCCGCGCGAGGCAGCTGGAGTAGTGACGTGCCTCGGCCGAGGTTTCAGGCGAGCTAGCTAGCGTCCGAGCTATCGAGTGTCGCTTGGTGAACATTTGCTGATAAAGTACAGTCGTGAAACCGTAACGGCCCAATACCCGTACCATACACTGCTTATAGGTATGGCTTATAAGAAGACTAAGAGGTACAGCATGGCAGTACCCTTTAGTCTTCTTCTGTCAAATCGCTACATGTAGTACAAAATCATGGATGTTTTTGAATAGATTCCAAAACAACCATTTCTTCAGGATAAAAGTATGATTGTTATTCTAGATTAGAATCTATATCTGTACCAAATATTATCCCGATCAGTTCAGAAGTTGTTGCGTAAAGAGTAGTAGTAATATACATGTATTACATAGACGACCAGGCTGGCGCAGAGGCGGAGGGCTCGGATGAGCGGAGCATGTTGCGCTGGGGGTCGCGGGTTCGAATGCCGCCTAGGTCACGGAAGTTTGTCTATGTATTATTTGTATTTCTATAATAAAAATCTTAAATATATAACATTTCTTAAATTTATAAAAGATATTAAATATATTACGTTGTCTAGTACCCGTAACACAAATCTTAACCCGTAACAACTTAGCACGGGGCTAGGCTAACGTAGTGTATTAGTCCATAGATATTATTATTATTATTATTATATTATATTCGCAAATGAAATAATATCAGCCGCATTACCTTGTCCTATAATATTCGGCATTGAATACATAACTAAGGACGGTGAAGACACAAACTGAAATACAAATGGTTTAAACTATGCAAAGGGAAATAAAATCCTTAGCATAAGCTTGTATTGCACATAAAGAGCTAAGCCATAGATATAAATAACCTCAGTAGAGCTGTTCACACGACATTAAGTGGAAAAACGATCGGTTAAATGGTTTTTATTCGCGCGCAACGTACTTACAACGACTTATCTTTAGCATACCGTGGATATATTACGATAGATGCTACAATAAATATAAAAATAAACAAAATTTATTTCAGCCATAATACAAATTGTCAGAATATAACACAACACAGTACAATATAAATTAAAAATTTATAGGCGTACGAGATAACGTAAATACATTACTTAATACAAATGTTTTAACTTGCCATTATTAAGATGCTGTATACTTTATTTGTGGAATTTTTTATTAAATTTTATTAGGAAATAAACAAAATTACTTTGTAGGTAATTGTGTATCTTTTTTGTACAGAATAATATAGTCTCATAGTAAGGGGAGATGGAATTCATTATTAGGTGCATGTCAACTTACGACATGACTTACATTAGCCACTAAAGAAGCAGAAAGCTATTTTAATCTATTATTTTACATCTATGGTAAGAAAACGATGCCGCACGAGAATAAAATACATATTTATTTCTGCATACATCGGTTCTTTTATGTCCTAAATATGAGTTGTGGGGAATTAATGACAGCAATTGATGCATTGCTGCAGAATCGAGTCGCTAACACCGGGATATGTCTCTCCCTTAAATGTCGCTTTATGGGTAGGTGAGTAGACGCTGGTCCAGTAGTGGGTTGAGGTCAAAATTCACCTTAACAGTCAATCAAAAATACCGATTTTTGTGTTTTTTTGTGTAGCAGGTTTAAAAATAGGACATATCTTATCTCAATATTTCCACTGGATCAAAACTTAAGCGGCTAAGAGCGGAACTCAGTATATATGCATGCATATACGCATGTGTATGCTAACAAGATAATTACGGAGATTAACAGCACTAATAGACACATCAACAAATTGGAGTAGTATTAACGCGATGGAGGCGAGATAGCGAGCTCTACAAGCGAAACCGGAAGTGAAGATAGTATCGCTTCACAACACGCGAGCCTGTAGCGCCTTAACTACCCGTACCCACATAATATGTGACTCTAAATGATAGCTGGTAATCTAATGGGTTGTATATATTTTCACTTGTTTAGTATTTATAATACACTTGCTGTGCCCAGCGGTTTTACCCGCGTTTAATTTCTAAGAAATCCATTTAAACTTCAGCAACCTATTTCACCCCTTAGGGGTTGAATTTCTAAAAGCCTTCTTAGCGGATGTCTTTGTTATAATATCTATCTGTGTTACAATTTTTAGCCCGATCCGTTAAGTGGTTTGGGCTATGCATTGTAAGATCGCTATGTCAGTTAGTTATCTTTGAGTTTTATATAATATATAGAAGTCTTTACAGACTTTTGTCATAGACTCATCTGATTCTGATTTTCGTGGACCTCATCTTATGACAAGATTTTTTGTTTGTATGCTATGCTATAAATACATAAAATTGTTTGTTCTGAACCACATGTAATGTGTAATACCGGTGTGGGCCGCTTGAGGCCGCGTCGGTCGCTGCCGCGCGGTTGCTATGGTGATTTTGGTGTTAGCGGCCATGTTTTATTGTTACATCGGATTGATCGCTCGCGTCTTTGAATTGCAGACGCCTAATATCGCATTCAGATTTGAGTTGTGATCACTACTATAATTTACGTGTTGTTTTCCCTGTTAATATTATCGGGAGTGTAAATTAATTGTCTAACTAATTGAACTTTGAGTGATTTATGTTTGATTATAAGTTGAATAAAAGACTATTAAGAACCCGCTTGACGAAGTTTGCTGCAGATGCATCTGTCGGCCGATTGCTGCTTCACGGAAGGCTAAATATATCTCATTACACGCTTGAAATTTATGGCCATAGGTTTTATAGGTTAATGTGATATATATTAAGCCGGACCCCGGAGACACCAAGTAATTGCACCTATTTAAATCTAATTTAGCTATGCGTAATCGCAGACAAAGTTCATTCTGACTTGTGCCCTGAGTATACCACCTTCCTTCCACTGCGCAATAAACCCAGGGGCAGAACTGAACATTGTTTTTTAAATCTTAATTAAATAGGGTGTAATTAAAATGAAAATGTCTTCAAAAATAGGTAGTCTACATCTCTCTATTTTGTCTGCACATCGGGGAGGTCTGAGAATCAACATCTATTTTTCCATCTCGATATTTTCACGGGAATGAAATTTATGCGGGTGAAATCACGGAGCGCAGCTAGTTAAAAATAAAATTGATCGTATTTGAGAACAATGGCAACGAGTTTCAATTCAAAATCTCCTCTATTATATGTAACAATAACAAATATTGAAAGATAAAAATGTATCCAACAATGAGAATAAAGATTTTTACTTACGGTTCAATATAAGTTTCATAAAGTGATCGTCCGTTGGATAAAGTTTTTTACATTTCAGCGGCATTCACGTCGATAGAAACAGGAAACAATGCTCTATTGTGGGACAGAAAGCGATAAAATGGAGAGTTATCGATAATGCGGCGATTGGGAGCCACGAAACAAGGAATAAACACTTTAGTGCGCCTTCGTTTGTACTGTTTTAGTCAGCTTTAGAAATATAAGGCGTTTTCAAACTTAGATCTGGCTTAAAGCGACGAAATAAGGAATAAACTCTTTAGTGCGCCTTTGTTTGTACTGTTTTTAGGTAGCTTTAGAAATATAAGGCGTTTAGAAACTTAGATCTGGCTTAAAGCGACGAAACAAGGAATAACCACTTTAGTGCGCCTTAGTTTGTACTGTTATTAGGCAGCTTTAGAAATATAAGGCGTTTTCAAACTTAGATCTGGCTTAAAGCGACGAAACAAGGAATAAACTCTTTAGTGCGCCTTCGTTTGTACTGTTTTTAGGTAGCTTTAGAAATATAAGGCGTTTTCAAACTTCGATTTAGCTTGGAGCGCTTTCACATATAAGCGTTTTTGTCGTGCGACTAAGCGCTGCACAGCCAATCCATTCACATTTCAGCGTCTACAGCGCGGCTAAGCCGCACGAGTCGTCGACACAACAGCGCGTTTCAGTCGCGCTGCAGACGCGCGTTAAACTTGGGACATTTTCATGACTATCGACGCCTATCCACAAAGATGCGCTGTGCTCCTTTCTCCTCCCATCTCCATGGGCCACTCGTTACTTACACACCACATGAAACGCGACAGCACAGCAGCCACTTTACGCCGGTCTCGTGTAAGCGAGGGGCAGCTCCCCGGTCGTGCCGGCCCAATTCAACTGCATGCTAGCATGCAGTGTGGCACTGCCTCTTACCAAATCCTCTAATTTGATATTTGGGTATTATTTTTACCCTAAATGACAAGTCATCCTAAATTAGTATTATATGCCAAGGGAAAAAACTCATATTTCAGTCCTTACATACAAAAACCAAGGAGCGCGAAAACTACAAAAAAAAATACAGCTTTTTACATTGAAATATGATTTGGTTTTTTAAAGCGTCGATTTCAGTTTCTTTGCTTCTGAATCTAAAATCTCAAACCTTTTGCGACCAGCTTGTTGGACTACATAACTAAACGTAAAAAAAAACCATAATAACAACTAAACGTATAGAATACAACCGTCTACGCAACTAAACGTCGAAATTGTCAAATCCTACTACTTCATATTTATAAATGTAAGGTTTGTATCGTTTGGTATTCTTTTACACGATTTAGACGGATTTAGTTGAAATTTGGCAATTCAAAAAATACTTTCTACTCCGAAATTTCAGCGGCATTCACGTTAGAACGTCGATAGAAACAGGAAAGAATGAACGCTCTATTGTGAAAATGATATAAAATGGAGAGTTATCTGTAATGCGATTGGGAGCCGCAAAACAAGGAATAAGCACTAGTGAGCGTTCGTTTGTGCGGTTTCAAACGGGGTTTCAGAAATAAGTAGGCGTTTTGAAACTTGGCTTTGGCTTAATCGAGAGAAACAGCAAAAATTCCGCTAGCTAGACTATTGAGATTTTGTTTTTACGCCCAAAGACTACTCTTTCTTAAATTACAGATAGGTAGTGGCTTCCCCCATAACGAGCCACACTATTCTTCCTTATAGCACCATACATTATAATTAATAAATAGTAACTAGAAGGAATGCGTTATATTAGTAAGGCGTCCTTATGGGTGGTACTATCCGTACTCATTTTTACATAGTTTTAGCAGTGTAAAATATATTTTTAGAATTAGCGTGAAACTATAACAAAAAAACCTAAACATATATATTAAATTACTAGCTGCGCCCCGCGGTTTCACCTGGGTAAATTTCGATCCCGTGGGAAACATAAAATCATCCCATAGCATCCCATACAAACATTATTTCGGGACAAAAACTATCCTATTTGTTAATCCAAATTACTCTCTGTATGTGCCAAATTTCATAAAAAATATTTCAACAGTTTTTGCGTTAAGGAGCAACAAACAAACTAACAAACAAATAAACAAACAACCATACAAACTTTCGCATTTATACTATTAATAGGATAATTTGGAAGCTTTGATTGTATCGGTTATAGTTTTATTGTAACTGTTCATACATATTTGTTCATTTTATTTTATTTATAAAGTATCGCCAACAAGGTACACAATACTTAATAAGAAGTATATTTATAATCAACTGCACTGTTGTGGCCAATTACCATATCACATGCTTCGCAACTCTCAATGCAAAAAGTTGGGAGTTAATAAAATTAGCGCCATATTAATTAGCAATTCAATAGCCTGACTAAAGTACATTACAAACATATTGCAATAATGTGATCGCGAATGGCGAGCGCGAGTATGCGATCGATTATGCAATTAAAAGATTTGCGGTGACACGATTTAATGGAATCGAGTCGAATAACCGCGCCGTAAACCAGAATTAATAATGCGTGACTGCTGTGAAATTTATTCATGGGTTTTATAGGACTTGACTGCCGCCGCCCATAGACATCCGCAATCCCGAAGCTTTAAAAGCGCGTTGTCGGCCTTTTGTAAGCGCATTTCTTGAAGAACTCCAGGTTGTATTGATTCGGAGATAGCGACTGTGGCAGTTAGTTGCACAATGTGATGGTTTTTGAAGTGGAAACATTTTTCGGTAGGGGGGGAAATTATAAATTCGCGTCAGCAAGCATGTTGCATGTTAGCCAGAGATCGCGAGAGATCGGCTTGGATCAGTATGACATTTTATTATTTTCATGTCATTTCATGTGTCTTTATTTCATACATACATATATATAGTTATATATACCTACTTCTAAGTGAATATAAATCTTCTCCACAGTAGATTGCTTTTTATAGTAAAAATTTCATAACTACCGACGCCCATAGATATCTGCATAAAGTTTACTTCGCATCTATTGTTGCTCTCCTTCCTGAGCCAATGGCTATTTTTTTTATTTATTTATTTATTTTTGGGGTTCCGTACCCAAAGGGTAAAAACGGACGGACGGACATCGGAGCCTTAGTAATAGGGTCCCTATTACCTGTGCTATTACTAAGGCTCCGATGTCCGTCCGTCTGTCACCAGGCTGTATCTCATGAACTATGATAGTTAGACAGTTGAAATTTGATCACAGATTGTGTATTTCTGTTGCCGCTATAACAACAAATACTAAAAAATTAAATAATATGATTATTTAAGGGGGCCCCCATACAATAAACGTGATTTTTTTTGCACGTTTTTGCTCGATGTTCACAACGGCAACAGGTAGACACTTGAAATATTCACAGAATATTAAGTTATATATTGTCTTAAAAAAACAATAATTAAATTAAAATAAAACAAATATTTAAGGGGGGCTCCCATACAACAAACGTCATTTGTTCGAAGTTTTTGTCTTATTATACAGTGTAGAAGTAGTGTAAGTAGTAAATAGTACGGAACCCTACGTGCGCGAGTCCGACTCTCATTTGGCCGGTTTTTATTCAAAACATTACAATATTAAATAATAAGCAGAACAATAACCACGCAGGATTGTCTGGAATGCATTACTATAATTTTCGACTTATAAATAAGATTTACTACACACAACACTACTCTTACCAAACCATAAATAAACATACGACATCACTACACAGTAAAAAAGAAAGTTGGCTTTCCACCATACGTATGCTTAGATTTTTAAAATTACGCAACAGATTTTGATGAGGTTTTTTTTAATAGATAGAGTGATTCAAAGTGAAGGTTTATATGTATTTGTACGATAGCTCAATTTTTGAAATCCAAAATCCACGCGGGCGAAGTTGCGGGCGGAAGCTAGTATAGTGTAGAGTATGGTGAATGCATAACTGTTTGAGACTTTCCCGTATGTTTTGTAGTTACGGGTTTAACACGATAAAATATTTACTACTAGCGCAAACATACCTCTCGTGGCCACTGCTGGTGTAACCCGAACGAAACGTCGAGCAAAGGTATATTTTCGCTAGTATTGTATAAATATTTTATGGTCTTAAAGCCCGTAAAGTAACTACAAAATGTTACTATACATTTTGTAGTTACTTCAGGGCTGAAGACGATAAAATATTAACAATTTGATGTCTACGACAGTTCATAAACATCTACACAAACAACATACAGTTGCGTTGCCTTTTACAACATCTCCCAACTCAATACGGACACTTACATGCCGTACAATATGCCATAGCATAATGAACTATTCTGTAAAACTGTGCAGCTGAGTACTATCGCAGGTAACTTCCAGTGCAAACTTTCGAAGGAAAGAAATAGAGGCGCTGACCGAGAAGCTGTACCTAACCAGAAACTTGGGGACTATGAATTTTTATTTTTTAAAGTTTATAGGGTCAAACAAGCGTTACCCTCATTCTCCTACGTCTACGGGCCACCGGCTACTCACACACCGCACGACTCGACCTTACACCGGTATCGTGTAAGCGTAAGGTAGGTACCACCCCGTTCGTGCCGGCCCATCTCGGCCAAGATTTAGAGGATTACGAAAAAGGAGTCCTTCGACGTGTAAAACCTTTAAAGATGCACTATAAACTAAGCTAATTAAAGCACTTTAAAGTCAAAAATTCAGGTTAGCTAGCTTCATTTCAGTAAACACCCTATTTGATTTTTTTAATTTATTTATTATTAGAATATTATAAATATTCATGTTTCATACATAGATGGGTTTTTTTATGTTGTATGAAATGGTAAACGAGCTTTTCCATGTTCTCCTAAATGAAGCCACAGGAAAGTGACAAATTACACGAGAGATAGCGATCATTTTGTGGCGATATCATGTGAGCGAAGTAAATTGGCTATTTGACAGTATTAAAAATGAAAGTTTAAATAGTGAAATAATTTGTAAATAATTAATAATTTATTTTAAAATCAATTGTTTAAAATACGTATTTTTGTTCATGAGTCACGTGACTTGAAATGACGTGAAATTGACGATGACGTAACACGTGCGTCAACAAATCATATAGGCTGCATTTCGAAATCTACTGATAGTACTAGTTAATTACTTGTTACTACTTAAAATGTAACTTTTTTTCTGTGTTCTGTAATATGCACAATAAAGTATATTTCATTCATTAATTCATAGTACTAGTCAGTTGTCAAATTTCTAGCTCAACTTGTGGATTTGTCAACTGACAACAACAACAAAAAAGTTCTTAATAGTACTGGCAGTGATTTTCGGAACGGTACAAAGCTAATACGTCACAACTCACAAGCCGCCATTTTGCTTAAAGCGTTTTCGCGGGTTTTATAAATTAAGAATATTTAATTTGAAAATTTGAGATAAATACTTATCAGAAATAGAAACAAAAATTGTATAAGTTCCTTGATCACTAATAAACATTCTGGAGTGGTTTTTGAAAACTTGGAAAATAGCCCCTTTGATTGGAGCTGGTAGCTCCCAATTCGGCCGCAATGCAACATGCACCTTTTTATGTTTATTAAAAGGCCCATGTTCAACACGGGTCGTAAAAATCACTGAAGCCATTAAGCTCAAGTCTACGACCGAAGTTGTAACGTAAAAATTATGGAAAGACTTCTATTATACAAGACGATTACTTTTTGTGGTTTCCCATATCGAGGATTTGCAAGCTTTAAACTCCTTTTCAGCGAGTAAATGCTCCTAGCTCTATGCAGATTTGGCGGGAAATGTTTGTCCTTTCAGTTTAGTTGGCTACATATTGCGAAATCCGAATAAAGAACACTTGTTCCATATTCAAAAGTCCCGGCTGCGATGGCCGTTGGTTTTTTTGTGTACACTGGCCAGGATCTATACGCTGTTATCGTTTTTTCAATTCGTCATATTAGTTTGTTTTCGTGAGATGAGATTAGTTCATACGTTTTCTATCTATACATACAATAAAACTGAAGAAGTCTGTCCGTTGTGTAGCTTTCAAGCAAACACCAGTAATGTTTACGTGAAAGCGGACGGGCTTTGATGAATCTTTTTTTTTATTATATAGCTCGTAATGTATAGTCTATATTATAATAGTTATATAATTAAAGTCGTCTTCGGTAACATATAGGATTAATAAAATTTATCAATACAATAATGCTGCAGTCGGTATCTCGACTTGAAATACACTATAATGGGGAATATGCGTAACATTCAAATAATGATAATTTTTTTTATATGTAAAGTC